>JAVQJF010070491.1:0-12229 GCA_036023855.1 Gadopsis marmoratus
CTAGTGCTGCTCCTGGTGGAATTGTTGGGTCTATACATATAGAGTTGGTCTAGACTTGCTCTATATTAACAAGTGCTATGAGATAACTCTGTTATGATATAGAGCTATAGAAATAAAACTGAATTGAACTGAATTAACTCAAGTTCACTTTCTTTACCATTTCTGAAGCTTTTGGTCGAACTCATGGCTCAGGTGATAATCCTGAATTATGACCGAACCCTAATTATATCACTACATTACACATGTACACTTGGTACTACTGTATTGTGAGCATGTGCTTGTAGTAAATGTTAGACAGGCTTAAAAAAGGTATGTTCACTGTAACTTGTGCAGGAGACGGCTTCTCTGCTGTTCTGCTGCTATAGATTTGGTCACTGTTGCAAGAATTGCTTTCCGCTGTCAGTCTACTCGACTGTCAACGAAACTGTGCATTCCTTGTGGCTCTGTTTAAGGACTGTTGTAGTTCCATGTACTGTATCTGCGTCTGACAAAGCTCCGGTCAGTGACATGGCAGCGCAGCAGCCTTTTACCTTCATTTCCTCTACGCTTTCTGTATTTGTGCTTCACCTTTTATTCACAGTCACCTTTTAAATGTCACAACTCCTCCGAGGAAAAGGAGCCTCGCCTGCTCAGGCAGCTCGTCTTTGTTTATCCAGCTTTCCTTGGCCAAGGCCGTGCTCTGGTGACACACTGAGGTGTTACAGCGCTCATTTCACCTCTCAACTGTCGGCCTTGGGTTTCTCCGCACGCTCAAGTGGTGCGCACAATGCTGCAGTAAGAACAACATTCTGCATTTGAAGAGTTTGGAGTGTGGTGTCTTTTAGCAGGGCTAAAGTGTGAGGAATGGATTAGTGCATTAACCTGCTCTGTTTCCACCCAGCTTACTATCTGCAGTAGTGACCTGGTGTTCTTTGTTGGGCCAGGAGCAATCCATTCTACACTGTGCTGTGAGGTTATAGGTTAAAATAAATCCCACTGCATGACTTGCACATTCATTTTGTGTTACTTTCCCAAAAATACAGCCCCAGTATTGCTTGTGCAAACTATGCAGCCAAACAGGTAATGAAATAGTCTGATCTTACATTTGATCCTTATCATAAATAATACTTGTGCTAACTCGCTGTACGCTGCAACACAAGATCAGGGCTTTTACATGGGTCATCATCATCATGATAGCGCGCATGTTGCCTCCACGTGCACACGTTGGACCATTTTACAGGGTTACAGCGCTAATGTTAGCTTCATTATATAGCTAGCTATAGCTGAAATAAGCTGCTAGCAACAGTTTACTATTCAGCTGAAAGTAGACGGTCGGTTTCAAATTAAGGGCCCACTTTAAAATATTCACTAAAGATTTCAGCTGTTAAATCTACCACTGTTAGCACTTTAAATGTTAGTGACAGCTAACGGTCAAGTGACACTGATTTTCTGCTTGCATACATCAGTATTCTTCCAAATTCTGACCATTTTTCTTCTGGTCATTTTGTTATGAAGTGTCAGAACATGGCCCTGAAAGCCGTACGACAAACCAGAGATCTGGCTGGGATGTTTTCATTAGTTTCCCAATATTACTTTCTTTGAGCAAACTGTGCAGCACCTTGCTTGGAAAGGTGTTGCATATGAAAGCATATATTTTGCATCTGAAAAATTCCTATAAAACGTTAACTTAACCGATGCATCGGGGGTGAGCAGGTTATAGAGTGGTGACTGCAAGAGACGATACTTCAAAGAAGGCCACTGTGCACTACCACACAAACATATTCCTCTCTGACTGAAGCTGCTGCAAATGACCTGAGCTTGAATGGAAATGCACAGACAAACTCTGAGGTGTGGAGAGGAGTTTGACCGGGTAGACTTAGGTGGATATGACAGGCTATTCAAAACTGTCGACAGCCTGTGGTGTATAGTCTCAGGTAATGAAAATCCCTCTGTGCTTGATATGAAGTCCAATAATGTTGACAACGTAATCTCAGCTGTTGTCAGAGTGGGGCGACGGGGCCATTTCTGAATCAATTGGGAATCATTTGAACAGGCTCTTTTCTCAGTGTTGGGAAACATCATCCATTTTAAAGAAGAGAGAGATTTTAGATTACACTTCCACAGCAAACGTAGAAACAAGCGAACATTTGATAATTAGCTAATAATCAGGCATTCTGGAGAGACTGCTTCCCCATGCATCACTGACATAACTGCTTTTGTCAGCAGCAGAACAACAGCCCTCAAATGAGTTTCTTGCTAAAGGAGTCTTCAGCAGGGTATAATGGCTGACACACAGATCTTCAGTCTGGGTCTTCCACTGGACAGATGACAACCCGGAAATCATGTTCAATGTAGCTTTCTACTCTGTATTTTCTGTGTGCGGCATATCAAATCATAAACAGTGTTGTCTGTGTATTTCATTGACAGAAAAGATGTATTTAAAAGACAAAATGCGATGGCGAAATAGACTTAATGCTCGTGTTTTCTGTCTTTTTTTAACGTGATTTCTGGTTGTGTCGTAACATCCAACACAGGCACTCACGTAGGATGAATTCATGGTTGGTTTTGATTTTTCCTTTTAAAACCTCATTAAGCAATATTTTACAACAATATATAACACAGGAGGATACTGAATGATGCTGCACACAAGCTTTGATTTGATTGTTGGTGTATCAGCGTAATGGCTGCATCCATAACCAAACCTCAAAATAAGCACTTTCATGACCGTCGTTAGCAGACGCTTCATTCATGAGTCAATTTGTACTCGACTTAGAACCCAGTTCCTATCCGTGACATTTCTAAACATCAAAGTGTTTGAGACATGAAAAGGTCTCCACTGACTTTCCTCTCCCTCTGAAACCAAGTTGTCTTATTCATGTTCCTGCGCTGTGTGACCCATCATCTGCCCCAGCCTACAATTGTCTGTCATTCGTACGTAAGAGGGCTTCAAGCTTAACCTTTCAATCAGAAGATTAGGTCCTCACAGTGTCAGGCCCCGTGCCGCTGACTGACTACACCTCCCTCCCATCAGCAACACCTGCCTTCACTCAGCCCGTCGACAACACCTGTTTCCACTCACATGAATCACAGAGACTGAGAGCGTCCTGTCTGCTTCGTCTCGGGTCGTGGTTGTGAGTCCTCTCCTGGGTTGGTGTTCCCCGTGCCTCACACACGGTGTGGGATAACAAACTGTAAAACTGCTCCACAGGTTGAGTGAAACGATCCATGATTCTTAACATTGATCCCTGTGTTTTATGCCTTTTGATTGGTTAACAGAGGCATGTGACAGCCCGCTGGTGACCAGTCTGCCGCCGTCATCATTCAGAAGCTCCTCCCAGTTAACCAGCAGCCATGGGCCAGTGTTTGCTAAGGTCAACAGGAGAGACGGTGAGGAATCATTCATTCATTGTTCTGTCCATTCTCCAACTTTACCACATTTCAAGACGGATTTAAACCCTGGACCTTGTCGTAAAAAAGGACTGAGCTGATCCAGACGTTGGCTACAGTACATGAAGGCTACTTGGTGCAAGACTTTGTTTTAGCGTCTCAAATTTAAAGCTACACCAGAAGGCTTTACTTCTTGGCAAACCCAGGTGTTTTACATTTTAAAAGTTTTAGTGACTTTATTACCCAGAATTCATGGCAGTAAAACCCTTTGACATAAATGTGAGGACAGTAATGATGTTCAGCCATTGGTGATGAATCCAGGTTTCCCTGGGGGAGGGAGGGAGAGAGAGATCTGCAGTTTGAGATACTGTTTTCTGTTTCACTTGTTGGAAGAATTTGTTCGACTGGCCACACACATAAACCTGCCAGCAGAAGTGTGCCTGGCTAAACACGACACATTTAAGCATCTTGATTCACAGGGATGGGACACGCCCCTCTCTGGCAGCCACCATTTTAGATATTAATTCATGTTGTGCAATGTAACTTAAATGATATGCAAAAGAGTTTCCTCTGTGGTTTAAACCAGCTGTACAAAAACATTGTTGTAGTATGAAAGTCCATGGCAGCATATGTTCTCCCTGTAACCCTGCAGCCACATACGTTTTGACACAGCCTTGGGCTGGTTTCTCCCCCTGCTCGTTGTCTTGATGTTTCTTGCTTTGTAAGTTTAGTGTTCAATTTCTGTGTCTGATAATGATCTTGATTTTTATCATTGCTGGACATTAGATGATCAATAAAAGGTCTTTCTACTGTAGGAACTTTACCAGGGGACCAAGAATCTTTTGAGGAACTCAGGAACCTTTTAGCTGGAGTAAGCAGGGACTAACGTTCCTGTACAATAGCTCCAAGTGCAATAATCAGTAGTTCAGCTTACTGATTGGTCAGCACAGATGCCGTGGTAGTTTCATTCACAAAATAAGGAGGTGTGGCGCCAGTAGAATTAATATTAAGACAAGGTTTGGACTTTTGCTGATGATTAAAATGGCTTTGTGGTTGGCTAAAGGGAGACAACTGAGGTGGAGACGTGAGCTTCATGGTAGTTACTTACTAAACCAGAGATCAGAGATTCCGGTCTTCTTTGCCGTCTCCGTGAGTCTCCTTTGCATTTATTCATAACATCCAACTCAAACATTAGAGTCACGCAACAGTAAACAATAAAAGAAGATCAGAGTAACTGTTTCCTCGTGTGTGACAATTGCAATTAAAATGCTGCCGTGTTTCTTTTTTGTTGTAAAATCATGGATGTAATTTGCCTAATCGTCACGGTTCTTCAAATGTAGTGGAATGAGAATTTGCTAAATGTAATTGATTTCATAGTTCCTAAAACTAAAGGGCTAAATGTAAGAGGCTCCTGTTAGCTCGGCTCCACGGTTTACACTCTTCTCTACCCTTTTCTCTTACAGCTGTGACCTTTTCCACTTCTTTCACAGTTGCTTTTGAAAGCATAAACATTCAGAGGTTTTTTTGTGGGGGGGGCAGTTATGCTCAAAAAGTTTTGCCTTGTGCAGCTTTAAACTTTATGCACTCGGTCAGCTGTCAAGAAGCACCTCCAGGCCAGTGCAATGGTGGAAACGGAGAGAAAGCAACGTCCCTCGACTGAATCTCCTTCTTCTGACTGAGATGTGTTCTGTTGTGTGGGGCTGCTGTGGTGCACGTTCCCCTCAGTGCAGGAGGGAGTCTTTGCCTCTCTACAGGACGCAGGGCATAAAACATCAAAGGCAAACCCCAGCTGGATACACAAAGTCTGAGAGAGACCTCTGTGGTGGCCAGGGGTAGAGAGGGACACAGATAGATAGATTAAAAGGACAGCTGTTACTGCCAACCATCTGTATTTTATATAGCAATGCATTGGAATTATATTAGACTAGTACATCAGAAACCCTCCACAGGGCCACCTCCTCTCAATAGGGGTATAAATCGGAGTTGTGATTCACCCACCACAATAAAAATTCAAGAGGGAGCTCTCTACTTGATGCTGACGCGGGGCTTTGTGAAAGGCTGTCATGGCTCACTTTTGAGCTCTTGGGAACCAACAGTTTGCAGATTTCTCCATTTACAGAGCTCAGTGGCTGACTGTGGTGCCAGAGCAGAGAATAATCAGGGAGTCTGGGATTTCTTTCTGTTTTATTCCTACTGTAAGCATAATTTGACCAATTTGGAGACAAATTGAAGATAAGCCAGCAGAATGTTGTTTTCTGAGTAAGTTTCACTGTGGAGGCTGTGCCGTTTTTTATTTTTTCCCTGTACACGCATTCCAACACATGGCTTGACGAGATGGTTAATACGAGAGATAAGTTGTTGCACTCGCGTCTTGGTCTGTAGGCACAGCTGGAATACAAAGCCCATCATACGGCCGGACCAGTTCCAGCAGCGTACAGCACTGATCCCAGAGTGGCTGCGTGGAGGACAAACACATCGTTGATCATTACATTTCCAAACGCATCAAAACAGAAGAACAAAGCAGGAAATATCAAAATCACATCTGAGTCCACCAACAAAACTCGGTCTTCGCGGACAGGTTTTGGCTCGGTGTTCACCAGGAGAAGCCATCACTGACTCTGTGTTGCGGGTGAACAGGGGCAGGGAAAAGTAGAGCCTAAAATGTCCTGTCCATCACAAAGTAGTTACCACTGAAACAATCTCTGTCAGAAGCCAAGTGGCCATCTGGGATGTAGAGGTCACAAAAGTCACACGTGCCTCCTTGACCCTCGCTGCTGCCAGTTAGACCCATCTTGGCTGGTCAGCCCATGTGGGGGGCTGGCAACGACAAAGCTGGTGGTTTAATCCCATTACTGTGCTGACTCAGCTGGCTGGATACTGAATGGGGCCAACAGCAACAGGAGGAAGCAAGAACCCTGTACCGGCATTCAATCTTTTTATTCCCAGGCGCATAACAATGTGCAAAGTGGACAATTAGCATTTCATCAAGTTGGGAAAAGGCCAGCGGCAGGGGCCTGGACACGGAGCTTGGCAGGGGTGCTCTATCAGACGGCGCTGGTTTAGGGGCCAAGGAGGCATAAGCTCAAAGCTGATGCTCTCAGCAACAGACATGCAAGTTTGTTGTTACCAACAAGGGGAGAAATGTTGATGAAAACTACACTGCTGGAGCGGAGTAAGACTAGTCCAAGTTGAGCAACTGTTTCCTACAGTAAAAGCTCACATTGCTGGACTCTCCATCTTTGTCCCCCATCTTGCTGCTCATTCGTGTACAAATCCTTTTGCCTGTTCACTTTGCTTTCCTCCTGTCCCTATTTTAACCCCCCCTGCTCTCTCCTTCCACTATCACCGTTACGCCTTCATCCCTTGCCCCTGTATTGTCAGACCGTATCCTGGCCTGCTGCTTTATTTGTTGTAGTCCCTGTAGACTGGTGGACTGCTGTGCAAGTTCAGCTCAGCCTCATGTGGGCTGCCGAGAAAACATTGAGATAACTTAATTCCATCTTGGAGCCAAATGTTAATGACAGCATTTAACATTTATAGCCAAATGTTAATGGCAGTATTTAACATCTAAACGGTCTCTGTTTTTCAGTGGGCCATACTGATAATTGCACATTAGAACCAATGTAATTATGCCTGAAATATGCTTGGAACACTTCATCAATCCCCACTAATCATTTTCTGGAATTACTCATTTAGATTTGAAAAGGGGATTTAGACATCATCAGGTGACTGTAGGTTGAAATGAACTCTGTGGAGGGGACCATAGAATGAGGTATTGATCTTTGTGTGATGTTTATGTGCCACCTCTGCATCTCCAGGTGCCCATTTAAAGCAGCTGTTAAACACCTTGTCTGGTTAAATTCCACAGCTCACCCTCTCAAAGCCTCTTAATCTGAGAGAGTCACTCTCTCCATAAATCGTATTATAAGGGTAAATTTTGCCCGATACCTTGACAAAATGCAGCTAAAAGCCTCTCACCTTAGCTTTCTTTCAATATTGCTTCTACACTCACTCTGCTTATTGACAGCAGCCCGAGTTGTAAAACCATGACGGCTCCTTAAACAACACAATAACTGAGTAAGTCTTGTGCTGACTACCCAACCTACTTACTGCTGTTACTTAACTATCTGTTCAGATGTTGACTTTACCTGTATTCAGTCACATTAAGGATAATATACTTTCTATATAATACATTTGACAGCATAGGATGTCGCACTATGACGTTACAGTGTCGCAAAACGTCTAAGGTTGTGTGAACAGCAGATGTTCTGTCTGCAGAAAGATACTGACTACTACTAGTACAATAGGCCTTCTTCTGTGCTTTCCAGTTCAATACGTTTGTCCATTTTACTGCCAGGGAAGCAGAAGTAATAAGGCACTGTACAATCTTTTGGTCATATGGTTCTTTTGGAAGACACATTCCAGCTCTATTTTCCAATTTTATAAAAGAACTATAATGACTTCTGTTTGACGTCGCCATCAGCTTTGTCACACATGCTTCTTATAAAAACACGCTCTTGATGCCTCTGCAAGCTGCGGACTTCAGTTTTATTTCTATAGTCTATATCATAACAGTTATCTCATAGCACTTGTTAATATAGAGCAAGTCTAAACCGACTCTATATGTATAGACTCAACACAGACAAGTGGCAAGGAAACACTGCCTTTAACAGGCAGAAACCTCGAGCAGAACCAGAACCAGAACCAGGACCAGGCTCTGGGTGGGCGTCATCTGCCTCGACTTCATTAATTTGTTCTTCTTTATAAACTCCCTGTTAGTCTGAGTCCCATTACTTAGCAGTCCTGCTACTCCATCGTCCACCAGCCTTCCACACTTTGCTGCAATTCCCCAAAGCCAGCATCTCCGGGGGCCGGTCCTAATTTCACTCTGCTGCGGTTGGCTAAAGCCCCTAAAACTGGTTTCATTGCTGTACCTGTTTTCAAGGTCTTTACAATGGACTTTACCTCACACATATGTTCCACTGGCCTGCTATGTTAAAAACTGCTCCATTAGGGAGATGTGTTGCTTCCCACCCCTGAGAATGCTAACGTGGCTGTTTGTTTGCCCTGGTGCTAAGTCATTTTGTAAAATATATATATATATATATATATATATATATATATATAGCTGCATATTTTCTCCCAAGTTGTCAGAAAAACACCTAAAGTCCACTGCAACTATATGACTCTCCAGCCCAAATCAGTTTAAAACCCATTCAAATTCCCCCAAGTCTGTGCTCGGCTCAGCTGTCTGTCTTACTGGCTGTCTTTCAGACCCACAGACCTTTGGTTGATTTTTCCTCTTGCACTGACTTGTCTTCCTGTTTGCTTTAGTGTCTTCACCTTTCCTTCACCTGGTACTGGGTGGAACATCAGTGCAAACCAGACATCACTTTTATTCAGCGCACACATCTGTTCCTCCTAGTGAAGCCATTGCCCTGACGAGCATTGTGTCAGCCTCTATTTCCCAGTTGACACTAACACGGTGGAGATTGCAATTAGAACAGAACAGGTAGAAATAATGTGCTGAATGTTGTGTTCTTCTAATTTAAGAGAGACGAGGGCTAATTCTGATGCTAATTCTTCTTGTGGAGGGACACGCTTTGGGAGTGGTGTTACTAGCTTGTTTGGTGCAATCCATTTGCAATTCAAAAATGTCTAATTCTCCACTCAATAGACACACAAACAGTACATTATACAGTAGCTAGGCTAAATTTGAACCTCTGAAGAGTTGGTGCAACCGGCTAAAGCTGTGTGAGCTCTTGGTTTGGTGGTTCACAGCATCATGTAGAAAACAGAGGCGTCCACAGCTGTTGCACAAGTGCTTGAATCCATTCAGCTGAGAAACTGGAGATCTTTAACCCCCACTGAAGAACCAACAACGAAAGCTAACGCAGAATATGTCTGGCACTGCTTTTAGTTCGTAAAACTGTGCCGTGTACTTACCATCTTGAACCTGAGGCTGTTCTGCTCATCTTTTACTCTTTTTTTTTTTTTCTTCTAGGGTTATTTCATGTCCACTTCATGTTTCAATCCAGTCATACCATATCATGACAATAGAGGCAACTCAGAAATGCCATCATTTGACGTTTAAGTAGTCAAATGATGTAGTCAAAAATGATGTAGTAGTACTTAAATGTAGTAGTGCCATGACGACGATTTAAAATGATGTCAGGCATTGAGACGGTGCTCTTATCCGGAGAAAATTAAGGACACTTGTAAAAGACTTGTGGTTTCTGATGGGCAGGGAACTCGCTGCTGTGGGAGCTGAACTTGTTATCTCTGAGTTTCTGCATCTCCCACCCCTGCCGCCATAAAAAAGTAATAATCCAGCCTTGACACCACACGTCCTTGGCCTGTATCCTAACACTAGTGCCAGGAGGATGCATCCAAAATAACATTCCCTTTGATGCTTTCATGCTAGCCCAAATAAATCCATGCATGATTTGCAGCAATGACACATATTTACTTAATTGGAGGAATGCACACATTTTTGGGGCGACTTGTTGGAAAAGTAAGTAAATGAGAACATGGACATCAAAATCCCACATGTGCTCTCAGTAGATTAGCACAGGGTTGACCTTTTTAGTAGAAGAGCGGTTTGCTTTTATTGGTCTCTGGATGAATACGTTTTAATAATAAAACACGATGTGCTCAATACTGCAATTTAGCTGGGTTTCTTTTAAAATGTGTTTCTGTTGAACAACCACATACTAATCAAACTTGTATTGATTTTTAGCTTCCATCGCCCTGCACACACACATGCTCAGACAACGTGGAGGTCACACTCCAAAGCTCGTGGTTAGAGAGACCTTTTTGCTATGAAATGAGGCCTATAATTCAAAGCAGGAAATGTTTTATTTAGTTTTATTTTCTACAGATTGAAAAGTATCAAAAGGTGGTTATATTTGCAATCAGTTGCTTTTTTTTTTTGTGAGTTTCAGCTCGTACCTGGTGACATTATGTTGTTGTTTAGATCATATTTAACATTGGAAAACCTTTGTTGTGTCTTTTGTTTTAATTATTGCGAGCGGCACAAGCTTTCCAGATGGTTTGCTAGAATATTTACTACAGTGTCCTATAGTAATTAGTCTCTATTGATCTGTTGTTCCAAGGGGGTTTGGACCAGATTCAGTGTCTCTAGCCTGAACAAATGAAACCTTTCGATGCCGTCGCATCGTTCCGCTGATATGTCATGATGCCGTCATGCTGTGGTTTACAATGTTGCACGGGCATCGTGAAGGTCTTTTACACAGAAATGTAACTGTAACGCCGTGGTTTGATAGGCTAAATCACAAATGCACTACATGCATTTATTGATTTTGCAAGAAAATCGTATTGAAAAATATTGTGACACTTGCATGAAAATAATTAAATGCAACAGGTGCAGCAGCCTCTCACAAGGTGCTTCCTCCGGCAGTTACAATTACGTGTAATAAATAAATGTGTTTGGCAAAACAGTCTGGTAGTATAGCACAGTTGCATCCTGTCCCCCGGGTGCATGTTATCACCGGACAACATACTAAAGTGTTTGCGTGGAGCTAAAGTGACCTACTGGCTGGCTGATGTGTGATGTGTTCTGTTTGACAGTGAACAGCTCTTTGTGTTTAGGGGTGGAGTGTCTTAAAAGGTTTATTCTAAGTGTGGGAAGGAGCCTTATACAGCCATACTGTTGACCAACCTCCGACCACCGCTGTGTTTGGGCGGTTGGACCTGTGATGTGGTTGACCCCAAAAGTCACCACTGATAAATCCATTGTGCAGAGTGGGGATGCAATGTTCCTGGACCGTTTTAAACCTCAGTTACCTGCCTGAGAGTTGAAAAAGCTTCGGTGTCATTACAGGCAGGTTTAGATTTAGTGGATCACAACTGACAGGCATGCGGGACAGGAACTGTTGTTTTAATGATCTAACAAATAATGCGTAACTAACACGGTGGACTTGGTGAATCATGTCTGTTCATCCTTCATTTGGGCTGTTTCTGCTTTCTTCTCCAGCTTCTGATGAGCAGAGGCATCTACTTCCTCTCTTCCTAATTCTTCCTCTGCAATGCTGTAGTTGTCAGTTCTGTTCCCCCCTCTCTGTCATTCTTTCACTCCCTTTCTCCCCTCGTCTGTGTTCTTGACTTCTCTCCAATCCAGCCGTAATGAGTAAAGGTCACCGTGTCTGCTCTCTGCTGTTGTGCTGTCAGTGTTCATGTCTGTTACTGAGGAACTTATTAGCTCTGGCCTTTAGCTGCTGCTCTAACGAGCAGACAGCACAGCACTGAAACAGCTGGTGGACGGAAGCAATGGGAAAGAAGATCTAGTCAACCGAAAGGATCCCACCTCTGTTTTCTAATAAAATCACATTTATTGTTAGGAAATTGTAATATCCTTTAGGTTGACTTATTTTAATAGAAACAAAATATCGAATGACTTTGGAATGTTTATTGGTGTTGTTGACAACATATTGTAATTTTTGTTGACGGCATAATATTTACAACAAGTCCTCCAACCTACATGACCACATAGTTCCTAACCCCTAATATGACCCACAGGAGTGTTTCCAAAATTGGCGCCCCTACTGGCGGCAGGAGATATGACTCCAAATAACGTGAGAATAGGTCTCTTGCCAATGACTCTCAAAACGTCACATATGGGGCAACCGGACCTTCCTCGTCATGCTAACAACAATAAGCATGTGGTTAAAGTTTGGTTAGGCTTAGTTAAAGATAATGTTCAGGCAGCATCATATCTCAAAGAGCTCATAGTACCCTATTACCCCACTAGAGCACTGCGCTCACAGAATGCAGGGCTCCTTGTGGTTCCTAGAGTCTCTAAAAGTAGAATGGGAGCCAGAGCCTTCAGCTACCAAGCTCCTCT
>JAVQJF010070501.1:0-36679 GCA_036023855.1 Gadopsis marmoratus
GTGTGTGTGTGTGTGTGTGTGTGTGTGTGTGTGTGTGTGTGTGTGTGTGTGTGTGTGTGTGTGTGTGTGTGTGTGTGTGTGTGTGTGTGTGCGTGCGTGCGTGCGTGCGTGCGTGCGTGTGCTCAGTAGTGTTAAGGGCATTAAAGTGTGAAAGTGTTTCTAAATTGCTCTTAAATTGCTCTAGGGAGGGGTTATATGGATATATGCCCTGCAGGGCTAATGAAAGGAGCATCACTCTTCCATATAGAATGAGAAACTGCCGTCTTAGGTACACACAAAATACCTTCTGTATGTATACATATACACATCTGAAAAGGCAAACACACATGCACTGCTGTGCTTTCCCCATCGTCTCAGCTGCACTGATCATCTCCCCCCTTTTTGCCCTCCTCCTCCTCCTCTTGCCCACCTCTTTTTTATTCTCATAACTTAATTCTTCTTCTCCTTATGAACCTCCCACTCACTCACTCAGTCACTCTCTCTCTCATTGCCCCATCCCCCCCTTTTTTTGTTATCTGTCTCCCACCCCAGTCAGGTTTAATCCTGTTAGTCACGGTAGATATATGGGGTCCTGCTCACTCTGTTTGACTCTCTTCCAGCGAGACATTCCCCAGAGAGACCCTATGGATCCAATTGCACACACAAAGTGCGAGCACACACTTCTGCAGGGAAACACGCGTTCACACAAATACACACATGGATACATTGGATATACCCACTTTCAGCATCGTGGATGTCAGGATCAAAATAATAGGAGGATTTCAACAACTACTGAAGAAACTGTGGGCTCTGTGTTTAAAATACATTATACAATAAATTATGCAGCGGATATAATGCTTTTAAACAACATATCCATAAACTCTGGCTAATGTGTTTGATGCATGAAAAGAAACATTTATCCAGTAACCATCAATATCATATAATATATCCATTTCCATATATCATACCAATTTTCTCTGGGCACTGATTCTTTTCCATCCTGCCACCTAAAATTCACCTAAACTTTCTTCATTTTGACAAAATGTGCCTACTAGTGTCCACCATATGAAGGCAGTAATGCAAATCTGTTTGATTCTCTTATAGTGATATTGTACACTGTCGTAAAGCATTAATACACATCTTTTTGTCTAAAACAGCTCAAACCAAGAGGAAGACAAAAACCACAAGAGAGATCTGACACTGAAACAGAAAAAGAGATCCCACTGTAGATTGCCGTTTTCCTGTCAGCCCACTGAAACGTTAACATTACTCTCTTCATCCCTGAGAATACTGCACCGTACCAGATCACTAAACCTAGATTTCTCTAGTGTGTTAGTGTTCTGCTATGAGTTGTTTCAAATATGGTGCAGTACGTGCCTTTGCACTTTCTGTCCTTTATATACAAGTGAAGGGATGGTGGGGCTAGATCGACGTTTAACCAGCAGACCTTTCAGGATGTCAGATCATTAACACCCAAACTGTTGGCTGCCTGTGAAAAACGACCCATTCTGGAGGTGATGTTTAATAGATGATGCCAAACTCTGACCGTGGATTGTATTGATTGTAACGTTATTGTAAGTGTTGACAGGAAAGGCTCAGTCTTTATGGTATTTTTGATTCATTCTAGACTCGGAGGATGTACAAACTGCCTTGCTCTGTTTTCTCCATTTACATTTTCTCTTTCATTCTGCCCTTCTTTATCTGTCCTTTTTTGTCTATTTATTTCCATAGTTCTGCCTTTCCTTCAGTCCCACCTGTCTGTCTCTCAGGCTTGCAGTAGGGGGCAGTTGTCTGCCTCATGGACCAACAACAGAGGTCTGTTGTGTGTGTGAATCTGTGTGTGCACATGGGCCCCATCCCGTTTCAGGCCTTGTCTGTGGGCCCCCCTCTCATTTTAATTAAAGAGCAGATGCACTACCCCTGTCCCGTCTGCCATCCCCTTTTGTATGTGCGTGTGTGTGTGTGTGCGTTTGTCTTGTTTGCACCGAGCGTGCCCTCGCCATGTGCCAGTTTTAAGCCATATTGTACCCAGAGCTGTTAGTGTCACCCGTATGGAAGATGAATTAGTAGGCAGGGGGGGAGAAAGGGAGGACATCTACGCAGCCAGATCTTCAAATAGGTTAAACAAAACATATATTTTGAACACACGCCAACAGCAGGTTATACAGTGTGTTTGTATGAGGATATAGATGAACAAATACCTGCATGATGCTGACCTAGAATACAGATGAAGCTGTTTAATATCATTACAGCAAGTTCTTAAGGGAAATCTTCCACGTTGTTAAAACTGAATGTGTGTGTATGTGATTCCGAGAGAGAGGGAGAGAGACCAGGCTATGTATAAATATAGACTGTGTGAGAGCTACGCTAATTCTTAGCAGTTGCCTCCTATTGCATCAGTTGACCGTCAACAGATGGAGTCAGCTAAAGACCAACTAATAACTTTGGTGATGAATGTGTTATGAGACTTTTACCTTTTAGAGCTAAATAAAGGTTTTGAGGGAATTTATATCCATGCATCCATATTACATGTCATGTATTACCACTGTAATTCATCATGTGTTAGCGTCTCTTTCTCTCTGCAAGCCGTTCGTTTTTTTGAGATACAATGTCAAGCACATGCTGGTGAAAGGAAATGTTTTTATTAAATATAGAAGATAGGTCAGAAGTTGACAAAAAATATTCATCATCCTCTGGGGACCATATCTTTACCATATCTCATGAGAATTTGCCCAGTACAGACATCTTGCTCTGGACCAAATTGGTAGATGAATGGGCAGACAGATGAACTGAAATTTCCTAATAGTACCTAATAGTGGATAAAACTACAGATTTAGAGATGTACTTTTATGTTTTTCCCCCCATTGTACCTTTAATTAAACAAATCACATGCTCAGTCCAGGCACCATGTGAGGCTTTGACATCTACAACCTACTACGACCCACACTGTCTAAATGCACACCGTGATAGAACATATTTTTTGTCTATATATTTGGATTCACACTCTAACTGGCTCTATAGCCTTGGATTAGGCTTTACCATAGAACCAGTGTTATGCTGCATAACCTTCGTGTTCATCCCTTCTTTGCAGCAACTGAAAGGTCTTGCTGCCTTTGGTTTTTGCTGTGTTTTGTCACATTCTGGCATGTGAACAAGACAAATTCCTGTGCTTTTATTAAGCTTAATAAATACGGGACATTTTCATAGTGACTCCGATGACAACGGTAGTACAGTGCTTTACAAATGCTCTTAATAGAGCTGTCTGGCAGACAAAACAACATTTTTAGGAAAGCGCAGGGTGTAAGAGCTCCCTGCAAACACACACTAAGTCAAGGTTCTCTCTACTTGCCTTCTATTCATCCCATCTTTCAATGTGTTATCTCTTGCCATGAACATAATGGTGAACATTTTCTTTTTGTGTTTTATCACAAACAGAGGCTGAATGGCGTAGGTTGCTGCTGTAGTGTGTGTGTGTGTGTGTGCGTGCAAACAAACGTGTTTATGTGCATTAGTTGAGGGAGAGATTGAAACCTTGCTGGTTGATGTAACAGAATGGTAACTGAAATCTTGTTTTGGTACATGAAGCCCTTTTCCAAATATGCTGTATTATGCCTACAGTCTCTCTCTTTCTCTCACACACACACACACGTTTAGGCACAGGGCCTATGTTGCTACCCAGAGATTTGGCAAGTCACTCAACTCAGGATCTATGTGTATGTGTGTGTGTGTTGCCAGGGCATTACAACATCTCTAATTCCCTCAGCCAACCAAATCACAATTTTGAATGTTGCTCTAGTTGATTTCCCAGTAGTTTCTAACACACTGAGGATAACGTACAGAAAAGAAAGTGTGATTTGTCTTAACAAAATATAAAATTGTATAATGTTGGAAGATGGATAAAAATATTATATTCCATTCTTTATTGTGCTGCAATGTAAAGATCAATGACCAACAAAAATATGACTTAATGGAAATGTAGTGAAAGCTGTTATTTCTCTCAAACACACACACACACACACACACACACACACACACACACATACACACACTCTTAGTCCTCTCTGCTCCTTTCAACCCTTTCACCTATGGATCTTTTGATATCTCCTGTGCTTTGGATCAATAGACTGATTTTCTTCCCTGTTGGATTGCACACAGATCTGTAGTCGAAACAGGGCTAGTGGCAGGTCTGCTGGGAACGAACACACACACACACCAGATGCTGACTAGAAACTACACTGTGATATATTGACGAGATAGGATTCTGCTGAATGAACCCTGACCTCCTGAAAACCAATATGGCTGGCAGATTAACCTGGGGGGAAGTGATCTGATTGGCAGATTCATTTTGAAGTTTGATTTATTGACATTCTTTATTTGGGATCTCTGTGTGTATGTTAGTACAATAGTATATGTCAAGTGTGTGTGTGTGTGTGCGTGTTCAGAAATATTCAGATAATTAACCCATTTCTTCTCGGATTAAAATGCATCTTTAAATTGACAGCTTTGCCAAAAATGAAGACAGTTTTATTTGGGATTTTTCTCAATAACACCAGTCTACTTTATGAGCCCTGGTGTGATGAAGCTTGCCTATGTTATATGAACTTGTCACATGCCGTAGTTTTTGTCTGTGTTTCCTGTTTTATTTTGAAATTTTTCCTGTCTGGTCTGTTCAGTTCCTTGCCCCCGATTCCCATGTTAGACCCTTTTCTATATATACACACTGGTTCCCTCCCTTTGTTCTTCGTCGATTCATACTGTGTGTACTGCTTGATATGTGCTTAGTTTCCCTGCTCCTGTTTTGCCCTGTGAATATTCCTCGTGCTTCCGTCTCTGGACTTGGACTTACTGGTTGCCTGTCGTCCTGCCTACCAGTACCCACGTGTAAGCTCAGTGACTGAAAAAAAATAATTGAACTGTTTCCAGTTTTCCTGTGCTGTCTACGTTTGGGTCCTTTTCCCTGCCACCTGTACTTCGCACCGCATGACAAAACTCTCATCGACCAGTCTCGGACCCAGTAGCCAGTCCTCCTCTCAGCCTCCCTTTCACCTGGGAGGATTTGGGGGCGGCCACACTTTCTGAGGTCCCTTGTCGTCCTGTGGGAGCGGGACTATGGGATTGCCTGTGGTATGGCATTTAGGATGTATCTCAGCGCTTCACCTCGGCTTGCTATCCTCCAGCCTGCTAGCAACCAGTTTGTTTCTCCTGTGCCAGCAACCTTCCTGTGTCCGCCTTCAAATTCCTCGAGTGTTCTTTAGACTGTTTGAAAAGTCACCCTGACACCCAGCAGTCACCTTTTGAAAGCTCTCTCCTGGCTGTTTCCACTACCCAATGCCACAGACCGGGCAGACCACCGATCCTGTGCCCTAGTCGTTCCTGGTTGGCGGTCCAGGCGACATCTGTTCTTGTTGCTGTACGGACCGGCCAACACCTGCTCCTATTCCTGCTTCCGAGTCTGCGGCCCGGCCAAACCTGGACCGCCGACTCAGAGACCATAGATGTTGGTGTAATGTCCTAAAAGGTGAGACACATGCAGGTACCATCTACAGTGATTTTGTCTGTTTGTGTTTGCGTGTGTTACCTCTGTATGTAACACCATTTCTAAATATAAGCAATTTCACTCTTACATAAGTGACCCTTAGATATTACAGAGTGCAAACCATCAACATACAGCTCTGGAAAAAATTAAGAGACCACTCCAAATTTTACAAACTTCATTTTACTCAAACACATACCTATAAGTAGTAAAACCAGAGAACTGATCATTTTGGAGTGGTCTATTAATTTTTTACAGAGCTGTATATTCAGATTCATTACAGTAAAATGCTGCTTTAAATATCACCGCTCATCCTTCTCATCTGGACTTACTTTTCAGCCCTTTTAAAAATTAATTCTTGATATTTCTGCTTTGTTTGATATTAAATGCAAAGGTGGAAGCTGATTTCATAAACCAAATCTGCTCCACCTGGTGCTCCTTTTAAGGAAGCAGTTTGAGAGTGGAAGAGTTGAAACCAAATGAGCCTGCCAAACATGTTTTCCTTTTTTATCTGGTATAATGTGCATCAGATGACTCTTAATCCAATGGTAAATGCTGGCCAGGCAGATGTTCTGGAGATGAAGTTTATAGGAGTGTTTACTCGCTACAATTTGCATTCAGAAGCCCACTGGTGAGACTATTGGGATTAGAGAACATCAAGGGAATGGAAGTGAGAGATAAGCCTCTCCATATTTGAAGATCCACTTGTTTATTTGACAGCTCCTGCATGGTGGGTTGCACACGACACAGAGTTGACTACCAACTGGCAAACAACATGGCAGTCTTTGTCACGTAATTCTTTATAGCACGAGTGATGTAGAGAACCTTTCGTTTCAGGCACATTGGTGCTTGTGCTGCTTATATGCCAAGTATTGTATGTTTTAAGGTAAATATGGCTAAGATATAATAATCTATTTTTTATTATTTTATGCCTTGGTGGCATTTTCCATGTGGTTTTATTGCTGTGCAGATAATACTGCAGAACAGTCTGTCTCTTTTCTCCCTCCTCAGTGCATTCAAAGATCTTTATCAAGTTAACATATTTGAAGAAAACGTCAAATGCCATCTATTCGGTGCTTCAAATGTGGCCCCTGTACCTTAACCATAACAACCTTTCTGCCGATATATGAAATCTTGATGTGATCTTAAATGTCAAGAGTTGACATTATTCATCTGGAAGAAATCAGTAGATGATGTTAGTGTAAATGCGTAACTTTGAATGACAGGAGGAAGTGCTCTCTGTGAGCTACACTTTATCCCCTTTCTGTATAAAATCATGGTGGCGGTGGAGGAGATTTTGCACAGAAAGTGACTTTTGTATCTGTACTTCTACATTTTTCTGCTCAGCTGCGGTCTCACTCCACATATTTCTTTTAATAACCAGCTTTAGTCAAGATAAAAATGAAAAATTGACACAATTTGCACTTCTTGATGTGCCACATCTAATTCCATTTTATTTGCCAAAATCAATGTGTGCTGTAGCTGTATCCTCTTCAAACAGCGACATTCAAAATTTTTACCCTCACTGAGAGGCTTCCCTTTTTCCCCCTTTTCTTTTATGCTGCAAATAAAATTCATAAAAAACTAAATTGCCTGAATACTGTGGACATCATTGTCCCTTTTTGCTGGGAAAACCAGGACTATTATATGTGCTAAATGATATTCCAAAAAAAGCTCTTAAAACATAGTTGCACTTGATCAGAGCAATAATAACCCAAGAGACTGAACTGAGCAATTAGAAAGGAGGACCAGAGGAACTGAGCTCCATTTTACCAGGAAGATACAAATAGGAGCATTTTGGGACCTTCCCCAATCTTTCTTAGCTGGAGAACTAACCTAAGCTCTCTGACCACTGACTGTCAAAACCTCGAAAGGCATTTTTTTTGATTAAAGCAAGTAAACGAGAAAATATATACATCAAAGTGTTTTTGATGTCAAGTTTGTTGAAGACTTGAAAGCCCTGCATATGAAAGATATTGTGTCCTGCTAATGCCAAGAACACTCATACATTTTCAAAGGTGATCAAATTTGATCTCCTGTCTCAGAACCCTCAAAGCAGTTGTTTTGCAAAATGATATTCATGAAAAACAGAGTTGCACTTGATCAGAGTAATAACGGCCCTGCAGGCAGAGCAGAGCAATTAAAGAACAGTCCAGGGGAGAGATGAGAACTATTAACAGCCACAGAGGACCTTCTCTCCCCCCTCCCACTCTTCTCTCTCTCAGCTAAGGCTAGCAACGCTATACACTGATGAAAACATCGCTGGAAATACTGAAAAAGCACTAATTATTGAGAGGGGGGGGGGTTATGGGGGAGGGAAGGGGGTGAGAGGGAAGGAAGATTCCCTGTGCTTCAGAGACATTTCCTGTCCAATTTAATATGTTGCATCAGTTATTTTTGATCTGCCGTTTCTTGCATATAATTGTACATTTTTACATAAAGTCACAATTCCAGAGAGTTTGCTGATTGAACCCAGTCCAAGTCAAGTAAACTAGAATGAAACAGGATCTTGGCAATGATATGACTGTGTAGGATGTTCTCAAAATGCTTCACTGAGATAATGACCATAGGTGCTATGCCTTCTGTGAGCTAATGTCTAATTATTATTAGTCATTGAATTTCTTGCTGCGGAAAAAATACTAATTGATCATTTTATGTGGCATGAACTTATCTTCTCTTGTTTGAGAATAGAGTAAAAAGGTAGATTGAGTTTTGTGCCACAAGACTCATTTTATAATGGGGAATCTTTTTGGCGCAGTTGAAACAAACTTGATTGATTTGCCCTTTAGTTTGGTTTGTTTCAGCCGGTAAGACCACAAATAACTGCACTGCAACTGGAGACAAAGAACGTGAGGTACATCCACAGGGCAAACAGGAATACGGGCCCACTGACAGAAGGGAAACAGGACAATGAACCAACAAATAACCAGAATAAATAGACCAGACACTGACAAGAGAACTAAATTGCCTGAATACTGTGGACATCATTGTGAGACTAATCAAAGATGGGCAGGAACCGAACAGGAGGATTTCACAGTAAAACAGGAAACAGAGAAACACTTCACGGGCTACAACAGCAGGAATGCGTCATCTCAAACTTCTGACTGTCTTTTCTCTTACTTGCCTGCATGTTTGGGTGTGACGGGACGGACCCTCTGTACCCTTAAAATCAGATGTGGCAGTTTGTTGTCTGGATGTCAAGGAATACGCTCCAAAAAGTGTGTGCCTGTGCGCAATGGGCCCATGTTTATTTCTTTCGGTTTGTGGTTTAGGGTGCTGCAGGACACCCTGTGCCAGTTTACATGACAAAATTGTTTTAGTGGTCAGTCAAGTTAACTGAAAACAAATTGGGCTTAATTTACCCATAGAAAAACAGAGAAGTGGTTCCATTAACATTCTCAAATGTCCTGGCAGAAAAAAACTCAATTTTTATTAATAGCTTCTCTCAAAGCCCTAGCTCCTGTTGAGGTCACAGAGGTCATGTCCTCTGTATTTGTTTCTGGAAATTTCAGGACCAGAGGTGCTCAAAGCAATAATAAAAAAGTGTGTTTTGATTAGAATTATTGCTATTTTATGATTTATAAGCAACAATGACTCTAGAAACTATTGCTCTAAAAAGATTTTTATTATTATCAAAGAACTATTGAGTTTATCATAGCTCGTAAGCCAGTTTGAAATGTGTGGCATTGCGGCAACATACAGTTCTTCCTGTCCCAGTTGAGTTTGCACTGAAAGCTGTGAAAAGGACTGCGTACAGGTGGAGAGTGACCGTTCCCTCTAACATGCAGAGGTGCAACCTTGGTTCCATAGGTCAGAGCGGTTAGTTCAGAAAGCTACAGAGACTAATTCTAAACTGCCTGTGTTAGAAAGGTTACCTCAACAGGGTCAAGCGGCAGCATTATTTAAAATGTCAATGATACGATGAGGACACATTCCGAGAGTGGGTGTGTTTGTGTGTGCTCATCATGAGCACCCATGGCCTAGCCTTAAAGTCATTTTTAATTGGTGTATTCCCCCAAGTAAATAAAAAAGGTGACATTTTCTCTTGGTGCCTGGACTGGAATGCTAAAAACTGATGGGCTGAGGTCCTTGAAATGTCAAGGAGGAATAATTTCCACCGCACACTCTGCCTGCTTTTGTACCTTGCCCCTGCTCTGCTCTGGGAGAAAGGTCATCCGCACGTTTTACTCATTTTATGTCAACATTTGGCTGAGAATCAATGGCAGCTTTTCGTGATCAAAGATAAGTAGGCCACTGCAAAATGTTGTCCGGTGCTTGGCGCAGAATACTTCTGTGCTTGGTACAGTGATACAAAAAGGCTTAGATGTGAAATTTCTACCTCCTTCTTGCATCATCCATGATTAGGTGTTTCTCTCGCAAACACACACACACACACACACACACACACACACACACACACACATATACACACAACTACACTGACAGAGACTGAAAGCCCCCCTGGCACAGTAAACAACTTTAAGCACCCTGGAAAACAAACCGATAAAAGCACGCCTTTGACATGAAAACATGACAATTTCCCTCTAAGAGCCTCTCAGAAAAATACAATCCTGAGAGAGAGAAAAGGGCTTTACTGACAAGAACAGACATCATGGACTAAATCCATGTTATTTATCATCTGGTTGCTCTGTGGCCAGCTTTAGGCCAACGCGCCATGAATTACCTGCTGCTGCAACATCAACACACTCTCGTGTAACCATTCAGACATTCTAGGCCCCAAAGCATCTTAACAGAAGCAGCATATTCGTCCATTGGCTCATAATGGAATCATTTTAAAAACCAAGTGTTCTCGTTCCCTCTCTCTATCTGTCTGTCTCTCTGTGTGTTTAATGGCATATGAGATAATGCAGATCAAATCCTGACTGATCAGGTTTGATGCATTCATTGACAAGGATTTGTCAGCACTGTTTTCTCTCTCAAAGAGACTTAAAAATGCATAATAGAGTAGAAACACCCCCTAAACCCGTCCTTGTGTTAGGATTTATGACTTACAGTTATGCATGCTGAAACATAAAGTGGAGGCTTTCTCAACCTTTGATGCTAATGTTGTGGAGGTTGATAATCTGTGTGGATTGCAGTACACTTTGGTAATAGTGTGTAGAAACGCAACAACACACTCAATCCCCTTACCAAGTACAAGAGTTTTGGTTTGTTTTTTTACATCAATGCTGAATAGCCAGTGTGTCCGATGATGTGATGGACTCATCAACGCAATTTAGACCTCATGTTTAAAACCACTTCACAATAAAATACAGCGAGTCAGACTGAGTGTAAGCATCAATGGATACATGAGAGGAATAAACAAGAGATTAAGGGGAAAAAAGAGCAAAAAGAGAGCGATCATCAAATTCAATACTGCATTTGTCTCGCTGCAAGCAGCTTTAAATGTCCGTATTTTTCATGAACACAGCCAGCCACTGTGATGTCACAGAAAAAAAACCATTTGCAGAGGAGTTTTAGGAGACGGACAAAACGAAACAACAACAAGAACAAAAAAACTGATTGGAAAACATAACCAACTCCTGACTGAGTCAAACTTCATCAGTGCTGCAAGGCGATGCAAACAAACCAATTAGAGAAGCCTTTGCGACAGAGCTTGGAATTTAAAAGCAATAAACAATCAGGCAGATAGACAGCCCCCAAAATTAGACACACACACTAGAGGTCTATTATCTCATCTCCCAGTTAACAAGCAAGTGCTTGATTAACAAACAAGGAGCTTAACAAGCTCTGATTGTTTAACGATGAGTTGCATTAGGGGGATGATTTTTAGTCTCATGATTCATTCCACACTGAAGGGGACAATCTAGATGCCATCAACGGATCACCATTAAATCTGCGGTAATGACACTTCTAACAGGTGCATTTTTTAATGATGTTATTCTGGTCATAATGCTTACAGAAATACTGATTATAAGTGTGGCCTTGAAGTCATCATGTGTGATACAACTGTTGACATGTGGGTAGCCCATCAACAGTGGAATGAATCCTGAACTAATATTTCATCCTTTAATTCAAGGACTAACTCAAGAGCAGAACCAAATGTATTAATGTTTTAAAGTGCTGTTAAAATGTGTTCACATGTGTCATGTTTATAAAAATACGCCCACAATGCAAACACATGTAACAAAGAAAACTTGTCATTTATATATGTTTAATCTTTTAGAGATCTGATGTTTATGAAATAAGTAATTGCAATGATTGACTCATCTCAGTTGTTCATGCCGCTTGGCCAGAAACTCAAATCTAAAATGTGAAATGTTTGCTTTTAAAGTTATGGCTGTGAGTAAAAAGTGGAGGATGACAATTAATTGCAATATGTTAAACCGTGAACATCATCTCTTGAACTGTGTTTGTCCTGCAGATGCTTTGGTTAATACCCAGTACACTCATTCTCTCTCACTCACACACACACACACACACACACACACACACACACACACACACACACACACACAACACAATCTCGCTCCATTTCAGGGTGAATTTTCCCTTCATACAATATTTAAATGCACATTGGAGCTTTGGATATACTGCAAATGGGAAAAGTGTACTGTATTGTGGTGTGGTAGCACTCATACACACTTAATGCTCTCTGATCATCATAAAGTGCGCTCTCGCCACAAAACAAAGTGCTGCTACTGACATAAATTGAGTGTAAAGACGCCAGTCATTGGAGAAGCTTGTACTCAAGTGTAGCTTCCGAAGCTCCTCTGTGTTCTTTTCTTCTTTTGTTCTGCTACCATCAAACGGACATAAACATATTTCAATACGCATTTTGAAGTATCTCATTAGGCACAAAACCATTTTGACGCTCGCTTAAGGTGGTTTTTGCCTTCGTCGAAAAAGAGTTGATGTGCTAAATGGAATATGGAAACGCCTTTGCCGGACAAGTTCTGACTTATCAAACGTTTATTTCACATGGCTGATCAGCTGTTTGTGCTGAACCGTTCCTCATTAACTTGTCTTTGTCTCTGGACAGCATGAAACATGGCCAGTACTAGCTGACATAAAAAAACAATTAAAACTTGCCCAACAAAAACAAATTCCCGAGGACCTCTCTCCATTTTCTTCCCGTAGACGGGATGGAGGGCCAATGCGTTTTCTTTGCTGTTCTCAACCTCTACTTCTTCTACTCTGTTTACTGGTGAATTACAGCCATGCATAAAGCGCAGCCCCTACCGCCAACTTCTTGTGAAACTACTCTTTGCCACACCCCTAGTTTATTCGCTCCAAACAAGTTGATGGACACACGCCTAATTTTATTTTTCGCAACAATCCAGAAGTTTGATTAAAATCTTCTTGACAGTTGAAAGGAAACGCGGCTAATGATTCTAAAGGAATTGACCATTTTCAGCTCATTTAATCACAAAGTGGTTTTCAGCAGACAAGTCGCTGATTGAGTTGACAAGTGGTTGCTTGATTAATTGTGCCACTCAGCAGTTACTGTCATAAGAAGACAAAATGTCTTCAAAATGTCCTGTCCTTTTAAATCTGCTTATTTGCACGTGTAGCTGTCACTAGAGAAAGGGTGTTTGGAAATAGTGTCTTCCCTGTCGAAAAGCAAGAGACTTCATGTCATGTGACTGTATAATTTCTATTTCTATAATCTAATCATTTAAAAGCTGCATACCAGTTGGTGCTTTCACAACTTGATGTCTTCCTGTCAACAACAAAGTAGCAACAACTGTGTCAACATACCAAGTAGATTTAGTAATTTCACTGATGGTATGTCAGAGAAAAGCACCAGAAGAGGAGAAAAAAGTGACATATTGTTGGTTGTAAGAGTTATCCCTTACTGCTCTGGTGGTACAAATTCATCATGTTTTGTGACAACTGGAGGATGATGTTTTTAATTGCTACAACCTTCAGTGGCACCGAAGCCTGGCCTTGAGGGACCACGCAGAGTAAGTCTGCATGTGTGTGTATGTGAGAATATGTACTGTAAGTGTATCTGAACGTGTGCATGCATGTGTCTGAGCGCACAGTGGCTCTACAGCAATCAGGATAATTGCAGACGAGGTGTCTGTGTGTAATGTAGGTCTCCAGCTTCTTAGTGAAGAAGGGTTAAGGGATATTACGATGTTTAATTAGCAGCTACAGATCGGCCTCATCTCTCAAGTCTGTGGTAGAAATTGAAATAGTGTCCAGCTCAAACCTTGTATACCACCGAAAGTCAAATGATCTGTCCATAATCTTATGTTACAAAGGATATAGTGGTATATGACTGACTTGTGGAGGTTCAGAAAGCATGTTTAAGATTTCTGATTCTGTCTAATATAAAAGGTCATTTTTGGCAAGAGGAACAGAAAGAAATGCAGTGAAAGAATGTGTGTGTAAATTACGCCTTTTTCACTATCCTTCTCTTCTTTACTGCCAAAGCTCTCCTCTCCACACACATTTGGGCCCCTCACTAATGAAACACCCCCCCCTCTCTCACTCGCTCTCTCTCACACACACACACTCACTCACACATGTACACACATACTTGCGCACACGCACTGGCCCCCTTTACTAATGAACCCAGCCTCAAACACATTTGCATCTTTCTAAATTAACTTGATTATTTCAGGGTAATTAGCATAAGTGTATGGAAATGAAATTGGCTATAGTGGCATGGTGGCTTCAAGGTGTTTTTTTGTGTGTGATGTGATGTGTGGGTAATGGGCTACATTCGGTGATTCCTTACAAGATTTGTGTTCATCTTGTGTAGTGCAAGGCTGAGATGTTTTTAGATCCCACAAGTACAAAAGGGCTTGCAAATCTGATACAAATGTTATTGTATAACATTTGATATTAATTCAAATGGAAGCTATAGTCATAACAAATTGATTAATAGCATAAAAATAATCTGGATTTCACCTATTGAAGAGCTGGGGATTCAGTTTTATCTTTGATTAGACATTAAAGACAATTTGGTGCTTTGGTTGAAGCAGAATAAAATAAAGTTTCACCATCAGCTTCAAATAACAGTTTCAAGCCAGCAAACTCAAGTCAACAGTTTTTGCCTAAAATCCATGAGCTCATAAGACAAAATGTGACCATCGACTTGCAATACTGAATGAAACAAATGTCGTCATTTTGCTTTAAAGTGTTTAGAGTTAAGAAGCATTGTGTCATCTTCCTTCATCCCTACCCATGATGCCCTCTGGTTCTACTTATCTACAGTAACAGGGGCATGAAATCCCTCATACGCTGATAACCCAGCTATGGATTATTAATGCATAATGATAATACTGATTCTACCCCCCTGCCCCCACCACCACCACCACAGCTAATGAACCATGTGGACGTCTATTCTCTAACGCTCACAAAAGGCAGCGGGTGATGAAAGGGAAATAATAAGTTTCTTTTAAAAAAACAAAATTAGAGTGCTAACTGGCCATGTTAAGTGGCCGTGTAATTAGAGGTATGTTTGTGAGATGTGCATACATGTGCATGTTTTAACAGGGTGATGGAAATTTAATTAGGTTAATGGTGCCATCCCTGAGGTAGGGCATTCAGTGTCTTGCTCAAGGACACATCAACAAGGATCAGGGTTGGTGAGTTGACAATGAGCATGAATGCAACATTTGTGCATGACTGTATGATTTTCCACTATAAAGGCTTACACAAAAAGGACCCATGGAAACAAATAGTGTAGTAAACACTGATCCAAAAGCAACTAACACGAGTGTTTTCTGTGGTTTTCCACTGTTAAGGCCCAGTTGAATATGCAACTTAAACTACTTGCTATCAGGAAATGTTGCCCTAATGACAGCAAGTCCTCCAAAGTAAACAATATAATAGATAGTTTCTCACTGCCTTCTTATCTGATGCTTCTATCAACAGGACAGGGACATTTGTCAGTGTCTTCTGCTATGATTAAGTTTAGGCATAAAAACTAAAGATTGCAGCCATGGTTCAAAGAAAACAAGGGTGATTGTTGGTAGGAAACAGGAAACTAACAGCAGTCTCCCATGTCCAAGTACTTTGGTGACCCATCTATCTACCCTGATCCCCTCCCTGCAAGGTATTTCTTCAACTGGCAACAATCACTATTCCCACAGCCTACTTAGCAGTCCTTGTCTTGTAAACATGAACATAGGTAGTATCATAGGCATTTAAACAAACGTGCTGTCATTTTTCTTGTGACATTGACTGATGGCAGGAGGTATAATCCACACTGCTGTCACACACTTTCTACACCCAAACATGCACCCCAATCTCGTTCCATTTTTTGATGGCATTACAATATTGCGCTGCTTCTACCTTTGCTACTGAGAGAGGAAAATGTAACCGTAGATCATTTTAAAGTGTAAAATCGATATTTTTATCACAACACTGTATCAATGTGAAAACAATGTAACAAAGCAAAGCGGTCGCTCGAAGTGATGAACCTACAGAGGATTATCACTAGAACTGTAGCTCACCTCAGCATTACGGAGCTTTATAGCGAGTATCAGCTAATTGTTTAGCTGTACTTTAGTTCCCTTTGTAGTTGGCAGAGACCAAAACAAAGATAAAATAGAGTGAATATTGGACTCACATTTGCCAGTTGGATACAGACATGACTCCAAATGAATGATAATGTGGCTCCGTAACAGCTGGATGTTTAAATAAGCATCTGTTTGCTCACAGGTTCGCCATATCAGCTTAAAAGGTGATGATTTCAATGTTGTATTTACAACTTGTGTACAAAACAATTTGCAGGTTTCACAAATAACCAGTGCTGTCACTTTTCTGGTCTCAGGTTCGCTTAAACATACTGAATGCAATAAAAAAACATCACACCCATAGATTGTGATAGAGAGCTAATATGTGCCAACAAAACAATTTAATTCAAAGTTTAAGGTTGAATCAAACCTGTGAGCTGATGTTTTCTGGTCCATTTCCTAATCTGATTTAATGAATCAAATAATGCTCAGGAGGATATTATAACAAATACGTGGTCAAGAGGGTGAGAAAGTCGCTGTGAGTATGATTTTCCTCTCACATTAAGGAAGAAATCCACACATTCACCAGATTTATCCTTGGGAATGTATACATTTACAGTAAATTATACATGAGAATGACTTCAATCATGGCTCATTGACTCTCGGGGCCTCTCTCCTCCTCTGGCACTCATACAGTATACAGAAGCACAAACATGTGTGTCTGCACACAGATATCACTGATATATGATACCATCTAGGGCTATACAATCGGGGTAATGATAACATTTTCGAGTGCTGTAGGTTATTGATGAGTCTCACTGTGTACCATTACTTATGAATGAAGAGAAGGCAAAAGAGAAGAGAAGAGAGAGAGGTGAGAAGAAGGTATGGATGCTATAGCCTCATCCCTTAAACTATATTTCACCAAAGCTCATGGCTGGAGACTGGTTGTCATAGACAGGGCTCACAGGACTCCCTTATCCTAATGTATTCTTCTTATTTTAAACTCCAGGGTTACTTTCATGAGCTTTCTGATGGATTTGACAGTCTACGGTGGTGAAGGAACTGGCAAGTGACAAAATGTTTGAACTGGCAAACGGCTGTTAACTGTGCATTTAAAATCTGAATAAAAACCATGTATCAGCAGAGAAAATGCTTGAGGCTTCATAAATCACTGTTGGAGAGATAGGTTACCTACACTTAGGTCTTGTTCTATCTAGCTTTTGAACCAAGAGAAATGTAATTAACAACAGCAAAGTCATAGCTAATTGGAAAAAAAAGTGGCAATTATTTTTTTATGTATTTCATGTCAGTGTGGCTGCATATTACATGTGAAGTTAATCAGAATGTCTGCTTGTTAATTCACTTTGATGAAAGGGGGAGGGGGAGAGACACAGTACAGTATGTGGACAAGATAGCCCAAGAAAGGAGGGGGGAAAAAGAACCAGAAACAGAGAGCATATATAGCATATGAACAACAAGAAAAGAAAAGGATTTTACACACATAGTGCTGCCTTTTTAACCAATGATGTCATTAATTATCACTAAAATTGGTTTTGTAGCATAAAGGATTACTTCATAATTGGTCAGCCTACCAATCCCACACATTTTTGAAGAGGTGAACCTTCCGATGGCAGCACCCCGCTCTGATTGGTGGAAATGCATTCAAGCTCGCGGATATTGCTGTAATTCGCATATGAGTCAGACACTATTGCATGATTTCTAAAAATGTATTTTAAAATCAAATTGATAGCCGCCACAGAAACAGTAAAACATTGCAATCACTGCACAGTCTGATTGTACCTTAAACATAAATACAGCCTCATATTGTAAATATGTCTATTTACATTATACATTATTGCTAAGACTGATCATTATTGTTTAAAATAATGATGAGCCTAACACTGCAGCAGATTGGTTTGAAGTTATTCTCAGCTAGATTTTATGTTACCACGCATCCAAACACTTTTGTGTTTCATGCTGCAAGAAGTCACTGATCACAGCCGATTACAGTAAATGAGGTTGTCATGCAGTGATGACAGCTAAGAGTATGCTTTTGGTGATAGGAAGGGAAGAGAAAAATGGAAAGAAATTGCAAATGAGATGTTGATTATGTAAGTCAAAACATAGAAATTAGAAAATAAACAGTCAAATAAAAATGTTTGTGCTTGCAATGGTATTACTAAAATGTAATTACTAAAATGTATTTTCTAGTTAGATTTTTAGTGTTACGGCTTTTGATTGATTTGATCGTGTGATGATAACCATTTAAGCTTTAAACGGAAAATGAAAAGGGTGAGCTCTAATTATGCCTAATTCAAACATTCCCAAATAAATTAGTTGAAGAAGACAAAAATGAGAGGCAGAACTCAAGTAAAGGCATGCTAAATATTACCTTCAGCCTTATGTTTGTGATAGGAATAACACGATAAGCCTGTGCTGAACAGGCAGGACACCTTCGAATAAGTGAGAAAAACAATTATACACATGAATATGTAAAGCACAAAGATGACAGAACCAAATCAGACAGGCATGAATCAACGCCTGTTTCTGAGAGCAGTTTCATTAAAGGTGACCAAAAAAAGTTCCTGAAGCCTGTAAACCGAGTCTCCTTTTATCCAATACACCAGATGTAATAATATCTACATGTATAAAGTAGAGTAATTAAAAACAAACACAACTTGGATTGACAAAAAGTTGCAAATGTCAAATCTAAAATGCCATCTTAAGGGAATCCAAGGTGAGTGGCCAGTGTTAATGTATTCATTCAAAGAGCTACTGCACCTGTTTAATTTTTGAATAGTAATAACTTACTGTTGCCTTCCCTTCATTTTCCACAAACACAACATTGTTATTGGCAATGTTAATTCCATTTTATCATCATATTAATTGTACACCCTCATTTAATCTGACTGAAATGGTAAATGGGCTTCACTTATATAGCACTTGACAGCCTTAATGGTTCCCACAGCGCTTTGTTTCACTTCGACATGTAGAGGCCTTCTGAGCCACAGCTGCCCAAAAGACTCCGCCAATATCACTCATGCAGCTGCACCTCATGATGAAAGTCAATAAATGCTCTGCTTTGAATAGCCGGAGTATTTAATCACTTTTTTTTTATTTCTATGGACGCATCTCAAAGCATTTCTTCAAACCGGCAGCTTGTAGCTTCAGGAAACATCTCAATGCAACATACTGCACAGTGCGATGGCAAAAACAGCATTCAGGTTCGTTCATTTTCATAAGAGATGGGAAGAAAATGGCTTCCATTTAGCGGGGAAATCAAATGCACCTTGTTTTGATTTCTGTATGATAAGAGGAAAGGAGAAACATTAGTAAAACGAGTTAAAGAAGCCCTTTTATAAACTAACACAATCTCTCGTATGTGAATTAAACTTTTACGGAGAAGTCTAAGTCAAAATATTGCAAAGCTTTTTCTAGTCTATATCTTTCTCATCCCATTACCAAATCTTCCATTTGCAACAGAGAGCCCCACTACCCATGTTCTATCTAGTTAAGCCTTCCAAACATGGACATCAGACTATACTGTATGCCTGGTTTCAAAAGTTCAAGAATATGAAAGGGGAGAAAAAAATAAGCCCTCTTAGCGTAATTGCTCTCAGTGGGAAGTAAATAGTTATTAACGCATGCCAAGCAGCAAGCAGGGGTTTCAGGCTGGGAGGGAGGTGGGAGGAGAAAGTCGGAGGAAGAGGGAAGGAACCAAGGGTGTAACCATGGTACAGGGGGGGTCCAAATGAGTCTTCCCCCTTAATTTTTGAAAAGTGCATTTCCCACAGTTCTATGATATTTATATATGACAATTTGCACATTTAGAACACAGTCTTGAGGACAACGTTGATCAATCGAATTCACACGGTGCCTGCCCCTCCTTCTTTTGTGTTGGTCAGTTGCTTACTGTTTTACAAGCTAAAACAAGCAAATTTTTTCCAAACCTGGTTTTGTGTCAATAAGACACTTTGCTCATTTCTGCTTGTTGTCAGCTGTTTAATATTTCATGGAAAAATTGGTGTTGTCCACCCGCGTCGTAATCTGATTAAGATGGGAGTATTGCTCTCCATTGCCTGTAGTGCCTTACCAAGCTCCCTATTTAACTAGAGACTTACACTTGCTGTCTGTGCTCTACTAAATTGCATTATAGTTCACATTCCAATGTTTCACCTGATCATCTGTATTTCCAGAGCATGTCCACTGCTTCCAGCACGCCTGTCTCGGTGCTGCCTGCATTGTGACCAGATATCATTGTTTTACCTAAAGAACAATGACCTTGATGATCATTTCAATTTGATACACTGTATATTCTGCTTGTATTACTAGTTGTATTTGTATTTAATGCTGTTTAGCTAGCTACAATGTACAGTAGTTAGTAACAGTTACCTGAAACGTTAGCTATGGTCTTATCTAACCCTTATACGTTACCTATTTTGGTAGCTAGTAAGTTACTGTAAAATAAAACTTCTATCAGTCGTGCTTTTTAAGCTGTTTAGGTAATGTTACCTTCTTCATCTTCCACTGACTGACCAACTTAAAAAAACCCCGTCAGATTACCGTCATAGCACAGAAGGACTTACAACATTAGAAGATCTGATTCTAAGCTTGGTAGTCTCTCAGTATTGGGGAGGGGTACACGACCCCCCCAAAGAACACATGGTTACGCCCTAGGAAAGAACAAGTCAGGAGAGAATGAGAGAGATGAAGGGTGAAAGGAGAAACAGGAAGGGGAGAAAAACAGAGAGAAATGGAGTGAGAGAGAAAGCGGGCATCACTCCTGAGTGACAAAGCCGCAAGCATTTTAGGATTCTCAGCTCTATAACAATTCTTTCATGTTCTCCCTCCTCCCCTTGCATTCTTATTTATCTGTCTCCCCTATCCAACGCACCTCCTCCCCTCAGAGGAGTCGCTCGTATTTTCCCCCATCTTCAGTTACTCTTTTTCTCTTTCCTTTAATTTTTTTTTCTTTGAATAATTTACTGCAGCGGGGGAGAGTGGAAGTGTGCTTATTTTGAGTGTGTTTGCGCTTTAAACAGAATGCTTAATGATTACCGATGGGAGAGAGACTGCATTAATCCCATTTATGTTGAGACCTTTTAGATGTACTGACACCCGTGGCAGACAGGCAGAGCCCAGGCAGTGTGTGTGTGTGTGTGTGTGTGTGTGTGTGGGGGGGGCTCTTCCACTACATGCACACAAATGATCCCCCATCACATCTATGGGAAGAAGCCTCACATCACTCTGACTGTGTGTGTGCACGTGTTTGTGAGAGAGAGAGGACAAAATGCCAGCTCTGTGCATATACCTCCACCCTCGATCAAGGGGAGGCCTTTGGGGCATCCCCCTACTCACTACAGTTGATTTGAAAAACCTCCTGATTTAATTCACATCTTTTCAAAATATATGTATTTCTTACTATTTCTGCATTTCCACAAATGTGGAAACAGCTTTGAAAGCTCTCACACTTATATTTGTTTGAAGGAGGCACATATCATTGAATATAAGAGCGTCTACTTAAAATGTTTTTCTCAGCGCAGCGCTTTGTTTTAGGCTCGGGCAAAAGAGAGGAGTGAAAGCTGGCTCCAAAGCATATTGGAAAAAACACTTTTTGTTTCAATGACCATTTTTCAAGGCCATTTCTTGACATTCCTAAATATATAATTGTGGTTTTCAGATTGCTTTATATTAATATTACACATGCACTAGACAAATGCATTGTCCTTAATTTCAGATTATATGGTTTTAGATATTTACATGTAAAGCACCTCAGAGTGGTGACATCATCATATGCTAATGCAAATAAATTAATGATATAGCAATAAAGTCAATGACTTTAAAGAACAAAATTCTTAGGCGAGTGTAGATTAGTGCTTTACTCTTACATGTTGACCTGTTATTTCTGTTTGTTTTCCAATGAAAACAGACTTTGGATGCTTTCTCATCTTAGATTTGTTAACTTTTAGATCCACTTATTAAAATGTTTTGCCAACTTGATAACACCTGTGTGCTTTTGAACTAAACAATATCTCAGCTCCCATGAATCCCAGGGAATATCGTTTTGAGAAATGAAGGTAGAAAATATTGTTTTTGTCAAAAAACAACATCTATTAGAGCCACTGAAAGCATCACTTAGTTCATTTATATAACTCATTCATGGGGGCAACTAAACGCCTTGCTCTTTTTTATCTCACTTATTCACCTTAACAGTTACGTACAAGGTCATATTCAAAGTTTAATTTCATCCATTAATCCTCTTCTACCTGCTGCAGAAACTACTGTATTTCACAGGTCTGCAGCCGTGTTCCCCAGCAGCGCACCAAGGTCTCTGGCAGTGCTCTTTGAATTGACTTAATATTTAGTCTCATTCAGTGTTTGCCTCCGGTATTGCTTGATTAATTTCTGGGCATATGGCACATTCCTCTGCAGGTCAGCATATGGCAGCACAGAATTTAGATTTAGTTTAGATTGAACAAAGGAAAGAAGAAAATAGAAAGAAGAAAGAAGAAAACAGCCGTGGCTCTCTTTTCCACCCTCCCTCCCTCTCCTGTTCTCCCGTCCTCTCCATCCATCTGTCGTTTCCCCTAGATGCTGGGAAAGTGAAAACAGAGGGAGAGAAAAAAAAATGATTGAAACATCTGATGAAACTCACAGTGGTGTGCTGGAGCTGATAGCCACGCAGTATGGCCACTTTGTGTTTATGCTTATATTTTTACTAAGGTAAAATTCTGTAATGCATAAATGTTCTTCATTGGGAAATTAAACTCTTATGCAACACTTCACAATGCAGTGCAGACGGACAGAGCTTCCATAGTGTAGTGCTGGTGCATATAGTGTTTGTATCATGAAGAAGGCTGAGAGACAGGCTGGCATTTTAACAAACTGTTGTGCCTGTGTTGATTACTTGTGTATTTTAACAAGGAATTCTTTATGTTGAATTCAGTATGTAAGAGAGAGTTTTTATACTCAGGATTATATACTATAATACACAGAATATTCTTTCTTTCATTTTCGGATGCTGACTATTTCTCACTTTCAGTGTTATCAATAACCAGTTGTTTCATTCCATGCGTAGTGGCTTAAAAACCTTCCAGGGCCACTTACCAACATAGGGGATATGATTTAAATGCACTAACACACAAAAATCAATTTCAAATGCTCCATTAATTTCCATTCAGGCACAGCGTTGCACATTTGTGCCGTTAAACAATGTTTTGCTACCACCGTCTAAAACAAGCCCCATTAGGAGCCGCGATACCAACATGGCGGCCGCCTTGACGCATCACTCCAATAAACAGCAGCAGCCAATGAGGCAGCCTATAAGACAGAGACGCATCGCGTCATACTTTGAAAACCACGCCCACCAGAGGGGAAAACAATCACAAAGTCACAAACAATATGCAGCTATGGGCCGAAATGCTAACAAAATGCCTGCAACTAGCTACAAACACTACATCTGTCAAAGGAATGTTTCAGCACACTGTGTCTACCAGAGAGGACAAACTCAATATTCTTATCATTGGAAGTTACTGTAGTCAGCTAAGGCACACAAACATAATACTCCAGGCACTCTGAGCCTAAAAGGGGAGGGTTTTAAAAATGTGATTGGGCCAGCCCAGTGTAAATTAAGAAAAATGGACTGATCTAACTGCTTTATGGGACAGTTGTGTCGGTCCAAAAGGTATGTTGGCCAATCGGGAAAGGCCAAATAGCCAGTCCAGCCCTTCTGCTTGTAAGCGTTTGGAGGCAGGAAGTCTTTCCACAATTCAAATCACCACAACTCGCTGAATTTTCAACCGATTTTCAAGCGGTTTGGTTTGTTACAAATGCCACACATGTATTTATGATACAGAATACTTAAATGTGGGATTTTATAATAAAATACTTGTAAAAGCATGTAAAATGACTGCCATGTTGATGTAATTTTGTTTATTTAAATAATTAATAAAAAAATATGTAATTACAATATACATAAAAAAAAGTTAAATCTGGCAGCCTTCACAATTCTGTAATTTAATTACATTTATAGAGAAATATATCTTGTCACACTGGTCATTTACATTTTAAGTCACATGTAAAGTCGTTTCATTTCATTGAATATCAACCTGATCTTTTTCCCCTGCCAAATTGACACCCATGCTTATAATTTAGAAATTACTGTTGATGTATGCCCATGTAATGAATTTATCTACTTTGTTGACTTGTTTGTGTAGGTTGGTGCCGGTCTTGGCCCTTTTTATTAGGATATCTCGTAGACAGAAAAAGTCAACATTGGCCTTTCTTCATTGTACGTAGGGAAATATGCAGCATTATCTTTGCGCCAGTTGTTACAAATCATTATATGGCTCTAGTGTTTTTCGGGAGTGGCACGGTTGGTTGGTATACATATTCAGGGAAGTGCAAAGACAGGTGCTGTGTCAGCGATTGTGGTGGGCTGGTCTGGACCAAAATGCCAGGGCCGTTTTATTGTCCCAGTCCGGCCTTGATTAGCAGACATGATAAATAGCAAATAGGAAACTTAGTAACCAGGGGAGTAAAACAACTAAGGTATTTATCTATGTAAATATCAATACAATGTATAATGTAGATGGGCCATTCCGTATTAATAATATGAGTATTAGTAGTATAACATAAATGTAAGTAAAACAAATATGATAAACTCAGTGATTAGTGTTTCACTACTTTTTCATGCATATGTATCATTTACTCTGATGAAATCTTTATTTAGCTATTTATTAAGCTGGTGAATAAAGCATTACAATGTAAAATGTGTGCTTTGAGATATGAAGTTAGGAAATTAACCAACATGGATCTGATATGAGATCCAGCAATCAACATTTGCTTGTAGAAAATCTCCCACATTTTAAAGCAGGATTACATTTTCAGAACAAATGCGTTAAGTAAGAGTAATAAAGTTAATGCTCTATTTCCATATCAAACTCAAATGTGCTTTACATTTATGCATAGTCTGTTGACTTCATGATCAAACAACACTTCTCAGTTGGAACACAGTGATGCTAAGGTTGGATATTTTATGACGGCCACTTAACGGTGTAATCCTGTAAACTGTCATACGCTGCATGAAAAGTAAAGCTGGGTTATGCTTCTCTATCCTCAGATGATTTGCTGTGGAAAATATGTTGAAATATGTTGAAATATGGTTACCTGCTATTGATTTTGTTAATAACTTTTGCGTATGTGAGCTTCAAATACAATATATACATTTTTCAGGGAGAATGTTTGTATGTTTGTGTTCTAATCCAACATTACCACTTCTGACCTCAGACCCCTATTTCAGGAAAATTGCAAATTACTTTAAGATTCTTGTTATGCAGATTCGGTTAGGCTCATAATGTCATGATTGCAGACGTTGCTTTTACATACATATCATATATATTCGTCTTTTTTTTAGTGCTTGACACCCTATGCTGATTACTCATACTCAGCCTGAAGAGTGATTATTTTAAATAGCCTGTGTGTGTGTGTGTGTGTGTGTGTGTGTGTGTGTGTGCTTTGAAATCAACTTTATGCTAATCCTGTTCCACGCCTTGACAGTCTTAGTGAGCAGCGGCATTAGCATAACTAGCTAGTGCCGTGAACAACAGGGGGTCTGTGTGGTTCAAATACAGTATGTAGGTGTGTGTGTTCTGTTTGAGGTGTGTACATGAGAGAAAAGAGCTTTAAAGAGACAGCATGTCCCTCCCTCGTTTGCTCTTTCACTTAGTTAGAGGTAGGCCTCTGCCTGCTGCCGGAATCTCATTTACACCTACAGAGGTGTGGAATGTGGGAGAGTGCCACCAACACTTACACACACAAGAGACCTTTTCTCAACCGTAAAGCATATGGCTGAGAGAAGGTGCTTGATTTGTGACTTGACCTGACACCAAGTCACAGCATAATGTATTTATTATCTCTCGCTTATCATTTGTATTTTTTGCACCCATTCATGCTATAGAAAAGAGAAAGTGTGGAAAGTACTAGGGTACTTCCTGTTCACACACACACGACAGTGTCGCCTCTTTCGACTCCAACACCATCATCAGGTTTTCTGACGACACAGCTGTGGTGTGCCTAATCACAGGTAACAATGAAAAGGTCTACCTTAAGGAAGTAGAGGACCTGACCCGCTGGGGTCAGGACAACAACCTGGAGCTGATAGTGGACTTTGGGAAGAAGCAGGGACGGACCTACGAAGCCGTTTCACCTCAGATGCTTGAGGAAATTCGAGGTAACCCCTCAAATACTGAGGAATTTCTGCTCCTGCCCCATGGCCTAAAGAATATTTACATCAGGCGCAGCAAGAAAAAAGCTATAGGAGAACCCCCATCACCAGGATAACAGCCTTTCCCCCCCCCCCACTGCTGTCGGGAAGAAGTGTATATTTATTTCTGACTTCCTTAGTTTTTTCTGTCTCTGTCCCTCTCTCTTTCTGTTTCCCTCGTCTTCTATTCACGCTCGCCTGTTTGTTTATAACGTGGAGACGAACTCTCAGCAGGACACTTGAGGCAGGCAAAGCTGACCCCCACACACACACGCAGACCTCATTGCTGCTGCTGGCACCGCGCCATCCTGTCTGTGCCTGTCTATGTGTAGGGGGCGAGCTGTCTGCCCTCATCAGTGCCAACATGTCGCCTATATGTATGCTGCTCCAGGGGGACCTGTGTGTGTGTGTGTGTGTGTGTGTGTGTGTGTGTGTGTGTGTGTGTGTGTGTGTGTGTGTCCGTCTGTTCAGCCCTGTACCAATAGGATACCCAGTGACCATGTGGGGACAACAAAGCTCATTACACCGGTGACCCCAATCCCATTTGATGTTTCCACATTTTACAGGCATGCATACACACACACAAATACACACAGATAAATATATAGACATGGAGACGGTTCTAAACACATGCAGGTGGATGCAAATGTGTGGGGAAATACCAACATGAGCACACATCTATATATTGAGCAAAATGCTGTTGTATTGTGCAGCAAGTCTTAAAGCTGTTGACATGTTATGACCTTTTTAAGCACAAAAGCCTAACCAGGGTCAGGGGTCGTGAATTAGCCTTGGCTAGAAATCCTACATCTGTATCATGTAACCTGTTATAATGTTTTTTGCATTGTCCCTGACAAATAAACTAATAAACTAATAAAATAAAGACATGTAAGACCTCCTTTGAATTGCTCCAAAATCAATGCATATGAATATGTTCTTCTTGAAAACATCAATAAACAAAAATCACATACCATAACAGGCCTAAAAGCACTTCATATGTTAAGTAATTTCTCCTGAGCTGTTTCAAACAGAATGATATTGCTGTATAGCGATGCAGGTCTTCATGAACTATACAAACAGTGCTTTTCAAAGGTAAACATCAAGTTCACCTTTGTAAATATGCTACTTTTGGGACTATTATAGATGTACTTCCTACATTTGTGGGTCCGTCACAGAAATTCCCGAACGATTCTTTTAGTTTTGGTAAAACACTGATGGATCAGTTTTGTGTATAAGAGGACAGTTTTATCTGCTTCAGAAGACATTCCTGAGACCACAAGCATGAACATCTTTCATAACTCAAAACAGTGAATACCGACTGAATGTTTGGCTTTTTACATTGAGATCACACATTCATCACTCATTGGAAACAGATTTGGAATGTCCCAGTGGTAAGATAAAATGAAAAGGTCCAGTTACATTTCCCACCTAGGAAATTTGATCTTAAACATTTGCAAATGAAAGCAAATCTCTTACAAAGCTGGATTCAAACTGGAATGCAGATTAGAGTCAATGAAACTTCTTTTGAGCTTTTAAAGCTAAGTATAGATATACATGTTTTACTTACATTTACAATCACAGCTCCAGCGAACCTGAGTCCCCGTTCTCCCCCTGTGTCCAGCAGCTGCACAGTGCTGTTCTGCCAGTCTAGTCAGATCAGTTTTGACTTTTCTAGCTGCAACGTTAGTAGAATTATATTAATGTAGAAAAAATCAAATGTCCTGCTCAAGGGCACTCCATTGGGTGAACGCTTGCAATTATGCGGGGCTTGAATGCTACTTCTACATCTAACAGATGTTTAAGTCAATAAAACCTGCATGTTTCTTTTAATGTGTCTATTTCAAAAGCCACGAGCTGTCTAACTCCAAAGCCCTGTAGTGGTAATTGCCCTTCTCCCTTATCATGACTGGCATTTATACATAACACTGACACATTGGTCCTTGCTGGCATTTGAAGATGAGGCAGAAGGGCAGTGTCATACACACTCGTGCACCCGAGCATTTATACACACATACTTAAGCTTGAGTTTGCAAGTGTGCACACGCACGCGCAGGTGCACGCGCAAAGGCAGATTGCAGCACACATATGCACACAAAAAGTGGCTTTTTTGTCTTTGTGGGTTCTATGTCTGCCTGTCTGTCTGTGTGTGTGTGTGAGCGAGCATGGCAGACAGGGTCTTCTTGTCCCTGAGGCGGCAGTGTCGGGAAGTGTCGGAGCCGACAGTGAGCGCGCTCAGTAGGCCCCCCTGAGCCATGGAACACTGATCTTTATGTCAGCTCAGAGAAATGGAATCACCCTTTCTTTGGCAGCCGTGTGTGTGTGCACATGGCAAAAGCAATGAGACAAGAGGACTCGGCCTTGCTTTGAACTCTGTCACTTTGTTATAAGTCACTGCTTTATGCTGTTTGTATTCTCTCTCCATTTGAGCTCTTGCCATCTCTGCCATTCAATGCAGTTTTGCCTTCATCTTTTCCTCTGGTTTCCTCACTCCAACTTTCTTCCAACTCGTATCAATAAATTCCAGGGTTCTCCCAGTGCAGGAAGACTAATTGGTGGATAAAACAATACACCAAGAGGCAAATTTAATATTCTTTAATTACAGCAATAGGCAGCAGGTGTTTGTACGGACTTAATGTACATTTCTCCCTCAAGGTCTATGCATGTGGTCTTGTTACAAGCTGAAGCTCTAATCGCCATTAAAAGTAGTTTGAACACCAAGCATTGCAGCGCCATTCACTTCTCAGGCATCAGCTCCTTGTGATCCTGACTCTGTGTGGGGTTGAAGCAAACAGCCTGCCTCCGTTGCTGTCATTCAGTTGATTGCAACATTAAAAGACCGCATCCATTTTCTTTTCTGTTGTAAGCTGTATGACTTTGATGCTCAAATCTATCCATCCATCCATTTGATCTACTTACTCACCAAATAATGGGACTGATCCCCTTGCTACAGTCCGTTACCCTTTGGACATTTAGTGGGGTCTCTTTAGTTCTCCTCCAGTGAATACAGTGACAGTTCACTTTCATTATTCAGCAAAAGCACAGTCTCATGTCATTAAGGTGTGAACTCTGGCTCCATAGACCTGACCTTAAACCCGACAACGGCAACATCGCAGATGTAAGGGATGTCAATGTTCAGCCTTCACTAAGATTGTCAATAATCAACATTCAGCCATTTACAGAGCAATTTAAAGCCAAATTGGTTAAAATGCGAAGGGCTGGTGTATAGATTTATTCAGATCGATGCTTTCATTTTCAGCATATTGTTGTGTGGAGGTGAAAGACAACATAACGACATAAGTGACATCTGTTAGCCACAACTGTTAATCTGCAAGTTACCACACACTTTCTCATGTTTTTTTAGCTATATAGGCAACATGGTCACTTTGTAAGTAGTATACTCTGTTTTTGTTCTTATATCTGTTCCCCCCCTCTCATGTTCATTGTCACGATCGGCAGCAATGACCTGATTTGCTCGCACTGATCAATAATGTTGGAATCTCAGCTCGCATTTTGCTCTGTAACAAACCTCTTATAAATCCAACATCATTATTAACCCTCCATAACCCTCTCCCCCCCAACTATCTGTTCTTTCCAACACATCCAGAAATGTCAATTAACAGCACCGTCCTTCATTTGAATATTTCTGATTATTATGCAGCTCCTGCTCTTACGTATTCAAAACGGGGTTCTCAATCCAATTAAACGGGCAATGTGCTGTAAAGGTGTAGGCAAACATGATTGAAGGCAGAGCTTAGGATGACAAACAAGAACAATCTGAGGGAGATGGAAAACCGCTTGCTGCGAAGTTAATGGAAGACTGTGTGATGATCACTGACGGAGCAATGCTCCAGAAATGGAATGTGCCAGAAATGTGCCTGTATTTGTGTGTGTGTGTGTGAGAGAGAGACAGAGACAGAGAGGGAGAAAGAGACTAAAAGGGAAGAGTGTGTATAGGGGGATAAGATAGCAATATGGAATTCTGGGTATACATTAAGAAAAGAAAAGAAGTCTTGGATCATGTTTGTGCAAATGCATATGCTTGCAGAGGCACATCCATGTGCTCCTGTGTGTGTGTGTGCGTGTGTCAATCTGCCCTTTGCTTGTACAACATTTGATGTCGGGGAATGAGACTAATATGGTCCATATTTAATTTGAAATTTAGATACGCAAGCTACACAGAGAGGCAGGCAGCAGTTAAAGCAATAACATTTTATTGAGAACACACTTAGCAAATAAGTTAAAATCACGTACAAAAAAGCAATTAAGGTAAGGTTATGTTATCCAGAGAGAATGTTATTTAGAGAATATGTCTAATAGGCTTGTTTAAATGAGCCAGGAGTCAGAGGTGCCCTTTTCTCCTGCAGTCAATACAGTATGTCTCCTGAGGAAATATATTTCACATGAGGGGATATGCAGGGATCCTTTTGTGTGTACAATCCTGTGTGTGTGTGTGTGTGTGCGTGCCTTCATCTGCCCTTGGTTCACAACCCAATCAGTGTCTTTAAAATCCATGCTCATGAGCAGCCTGATGCTGTTCTGTCAGACTATCTTTCTGATGAATGCCTCGGCGTCCCACCGGCTCGCTAAATATGTGCAGTGAAATGAGCTGAAACACGGGCCTTAATTAAAAAGTGGAGACCCACGAAGATGTGATTAAAGCAATGCTCCGCGGATTATAGTGACTAAAGCGTCTCTGAAGGCATACAGAAAGAGAAGGAGAGAGGGGGAATGAGAGAGAGGAATGACTGAGTGATTAAGGCGCCACTTTTCTATATTTTTCCCTTTCATATTTTATCTTCCCTTTTACACCATAATGCCTCATACAGAGCAAATGCTTGTTTTTCTCTGATATTCGCAGTTACGTCTTCAGGCCTCATGTAAAGCAACTTTCTATATTATTATAAATGACCTACTGAACCTCTATCTTTATCTCACCTAACTGTATCTTAATCTCAAGTAATTATTGATGTTAGTAACAGATACACTGCGCTTTAGATACCGTTTAGAATTTCTCATTGTCCCTCTGTCATATGAAATCTGAATTCTTTTACAGGACATACGCTTATACACAAGCTGCCTGAGGCAGTAAGAGCATTTCTGTGATGGAGGGAGCTGCAGTGTATCGTGATTAACAATGTCCGCTTCATGGGATTCAGCACTCAGACAGTAATGACTCAGACCCTTTTATGGATGCTGCATTGTTAAAAAGCCATAATGATGCTCTTATTAATAATGTAAGGTTTATCATGGACAAATAATCTCTTCTCTTCTCTTCTCTTTGTTCGCTATGCCATTTTCCGTTCTAAGTGCAGTGTGATCTTTTACTTGAGAAGGACTATAATAAAGAGAGAAGAACATACTTATGTTATGATTCTGCTTATGCTTATGATTTACTTATGTTGAATCTTTCACGCACTTGAACTTTTAGAAGATTTGACGACTGTTTCCCTCATGTAATCATAGAAAAACCTCTACAAAACAAAAGTGAATGGAGCTGCATTAGTGGTAAGAGTGCTGTATGAAACCATTATCCAGCTAAGATAATGAGTCACAAGTTCTCCATTTTCAGACAGATTAGAAAAAAAACAGATCTCTGAGGTAAAAGCAGAAGTTGGAGAACACAACAAAACCCAACTTTCACTGTCGCAAAATAGAACTTAAGGCTAATTTTTCTAATCAAATGCCGCTTCTGTGTGTAATTGTCCTTCTCCTTTCCTCCTCCTTTTCTTTCTTCTTCCTCTGCACCCATTCTGCATTATGACCTACAGCATGTATTGAAATACCCTGTGTTTGTTCCAACATCAGGTTTCTTAGTGTATGGATGTCAGTTCCTGTATTAATCAAATCATTTTGCACTGCATCAGCATGCTAATTTGGATAGTGTTAGATAACACAGCGACACGTAGACACTGATTTCCGTAGATAATCTCTTTAAAATAAGTATGATTAAAGGCTGCATCTCATATCCGTAATCCAATCATTGATCCAGAAAGTTTTTTTTTTAGTCTCTACTGAATGAAACGGTTGTAGGATGAAAAGTAAGTGGAAAGGATGATAAAATAGACTGAGTGTGGAAAGGAAAGGAAAAACACTGCATATTGTCTTCTTTCACCTCTCATTTGACAGGGAAGAAAAATTGGATGAATCGAGAAAAACAAAGATGAAAAAGTGGACAAGAGGAAAAGGAGGTTCGGGGGAGTAAGTAAACAAGGAAAACATGGAGGAACAGGAAATAAGGAACCACAAATGGATTAATTAAAGGCTATTTTCTCACCAAATGAGATTTTTTTTTGTGGGATGTAAGTAAAGCATTCTGCAGAAGACATCCACAGGTCAGCTGAGGCTGTTTGTACAAGTGAGTTTCAGTCCGTCAGAGGCTAAAGAAGTCACGAGAAAGTGGAGTTTCATGCTAAACCATGATGATGCAGCTCAGCCTGATAACACACCCACATTACACAAAGAGACACAGCACATGTATGTTTTTGCATCCCTCTCGCTATCCCTCCCATGCTCACATTACCTGCTTCCCTACCCCAAAATCTCCCACTGACACTAACTGATTATAACCTCTGCAAGTCCTTCCTCGCCACTGTCATACTACACTGTCCATCACTTTTTAATATTTATTCTGTTGCTCATCTGTGGATATATTTCACTTAAATAGGCAGCATATAGTGGATGGCAACCACAGAGAAGACACAAGATAACATGAGGCAAACATGGGAGACACCTTAATGCTGGGGATAAACTGCGTGACTGTCAGCTTGACCGCAAAGTTTAGGTCAGCTTTAGTTCTAAATATTTGCTCCGAGTGGCAAGAACACATGATCTTCTACTTTGTGAGGGTTAAGGGTTTAAGTCTCATGGCTCACAACCTGGGTTGAGACAGGTGTAGAGGTTATGAATCAAATGGCCACTGAAACAAAGCTAACATGAGAATAAGATCAACAATTGCCAAACTGAGATCAGGGAGAGAGAAGGAAAGAGTTTCACCATCAGGTATGTTTTGGCTAAATAGATAAGATAAAGAGATAAAGGACCTATTTTAAAGAAACTACATTACAGCTATCAGTTAAATGTGATGAAACATTAGGCCGTAGGTCAGATAAGTATAGATAGCTTTTTGGTGTAAATAGTGCCACCATCTAGCCAGTCATGAAGCACTTTACGACGTTGGCTTAAAACGTGTAACTTAAAAGGCTCGGAGGCTACACTTTTGTAGAATACTTAATTTTTTCACCATTTTCAAATCTTAGAAAAAACAATTTCATCAGTGCTCAGTATAATTGCAGCTATATATAGATTTCATGCTCATATCAATTTGAGTTCATACTGCAAAATTTGATGTTATTTAGCCTTTTTGTTGGCGCTGCAGCCAATGCTGCCTTAGCAGGAGTACGGTATGTGCTCTCTGAGCGCAGAGAATGTATCTGTCCCTCTACTCCAGTCATGTATTTATTTATGTTTTTCCATACATCTATTTCTATTTATTGAGTCTCTTTTTACATGGCTTTCAAACTACACTACCACACTGTCAAGGCAGTAGTATCAAACTATTCATTACTGTACAGTTAACTGTGTTTATCCACGAATAGCTTACACAAGTTCATCAACAAAGTCAAAAGAGTTCATTAGAAATAGCATTACTTTTTTCTTAGCATGTGCTCATTGTCTGTCTTTCCACTTGCTGTCGGCGCCTCAGTACTGTAGTTCACCTTAATAAAGCACTCATTAATTCCTTCATTAGACCTGTACAGTGTGCCACTTGCCTGACTGTTCACCTGACTGGTGCTGTCACCTGCACGCTGTGAGAACATCCAGTGGTGAAAAGGTCAAGGTGCCATCGCTACCGTGGAGGTGAGATTGTGCAGCTGTAATACACAGATGTAACTGTCACCGTCTGTACTGGAAGCTGTCAGTGTGACGCAGACTCTCTACTCGTCCTCTCTCTGTGACTCTGCAACTGCATGCGCTGTCCCCACTGCAGATCTTTTGAGCAGGGTAGATACCTGACAGTCTATATAAATGGCAGTATCTTCTTGTTGACTGCTGATGAAGGACATTTAAGCTAAGATGTTGTCATTTCAAATGCTTTTCAAACGTTCATTCTGGCAATCAAGAGAATGTGGTTCCTGTACATTTTGCTCTTAACCAATTTAAAAAAAAAAAGGTTTATGACATGATTATGATAAGAGATATCATCTCTTTTAAAGCAGCTCAGTTACTCTGCAAAATTAAGGAACACACTAAGTATATCTTAGGAAATGCAGTGATTTCTATTAAAATAATGAATTATCGTAGAAAACATTTGTTAACAAGAATTAGATGTTGTTGTCTGTGCTTGACTCTGACGACTGCCCTTTATCAGAAAGTGTGTGGGATGGCAGTCGAAAAAAGAGTTTACAGTAATACAGTCCCACATTTTGTCTCGGTTTCAAATTGCTTAATTTTGATTCCTGTGCTCATACAATCACTACTGTCAAACGAAAGCTGCACATCTTAAAGACAGACTTATCTGCTACTCAGGAATTCAGGAAAACATCTGCATTTCATATACTCAGTCCCACAGTCCCAGTTTAATAAAGCATTTCTCTGCACATAAAGGACCACTATACAGTTTAAAGCAGCGCACAACTCAACAAGCTGGATTTTGGCTCAGGCTAAAGGCATGTTACATTATCAATTTTCAATTCAATTCGAAGGGCTTTAATGCCATGAAAGTTTCAAGAACAATGTTGCCAAAGCATCAAAACATAATTTGTCAATATCTCTCTCTTCTCACTTAGAGTACATACACACACAAAGTGCACACATTGTGCAGCTCAACTTCTATCCCCTTGTTGATGACCTCTGAAGTCAGCCTGGAGGTGGAAGAATAATGATCATTAAAACGTCATCACATTCGCTCCTGAGAGATAGAAAAGATGCAGTTATTTCCAGGCTTTTTCAGTGGTCATGGCAAGAATGTGATATGAAGATAAAGAGACAACGAATCCATGTAAGCAATGCAAGTCCATGTAACTGAGTGGCCTGAGAGGCTTGGAGAGGTAGAAAAGGTGTTGTTTTGTACTGTACAAAGTATGAGAAATTGCGATGTGAGTGTATGAGATCGAGACAGTGGAGGTGAGACAGCGGGGCTAAAAATACCTTGAGGCAGGAAGTTAGCAGGGGCGTCAGTGCAGAACACTATGAGAACACCACAGCTAGGTGAAACCACCTGATGAGGTGTCTCACTCCTACACACACATACACAGCTGTGTGACATGCTGTCAATGACTTTTTTCCCCTCATAATGGAAGCCTGTTTCCTCGCTCACTGATACTGTGACCTTGTTAGAACATGGTGGAGCAGAGCAGATGTTGTTGAAACTAAAAGTATCAGGCCATGTCAGTCTTTAAACAAAAAGAGTGCATAGATGCCTATTCACTCAGATATTCAGATATATTCAAAATGTTTGAATATCAATTAATGTGAGAACACTGTCAATCATCTGATCCTGTTTGTTTCTCTACCCATGGCTTCCAGCTCCGCATCTCCCAACCATATTTGAGAGACCTTCTGTTTTCATTTTTTTTATTTTTATTTATTTTAGTCTGACTCATAGCTGCTAACCAACTAGCTTTCACAGTCTGGACCAACTCTGCTGTGAAGAGAAGAAGATGTCATAGTAACATTACATAAACAGGGACATTACATTGCCTAACTGGCTATCAGAGGGAACTTCGTTCAGCACATTTCGCTGAAAGGCAACAGTTTACACACCTTCCGTCTTCCAAAAAGAAACAGCCTTTTGTTGTGCTACTTTCAACTATTACTGTTGGGTAATTTAATCTACAGCAATGCATCTAATTCTATAAGATCATTACATGTATGCACTATTTGAGAATTTACGCCGTTATTTTAGAGAAAATTTGTATATTGACATATGTTTTGTATATCCATAAAAATATCCAGATATTATTTATAAGCCATATCACCCAGCCCTACTTGCATGATAATACTGCAGGTAGCTACAGAGAACTGTATGTTTTTCTTTTTACAACTTAAAGTACTAATGGGAAGTTGGGTCATTTGTCCAGTAAATGTTCCTGTGGAATATGGAATGATGGTGTTCTTATGAAACAGAAAGTACTTGTGTGTTGAGCTGCTTGAGTCCCTCCTCTTGATTGCACTGAGGGGTGTTGCTGCCTGGTGTTATTTACAGGTTCAAAGCAATTACAATGCATACCATGGTAGAGACACATTGCGCTACAGCAGACCTGGGCATTGTACGGCCCGCGGGCCACATCCGGCCCTTTGGCTGTCCCCGACCGGCCCGCGAGAGGTCAATGGTAAATTAGCAATCAAACAAAAAAGTGTTCATCATTCACGCAACACAACTGAGCTTTTATTTTGAAGGCGTCTGTCGTCTTTTCAAACATACGCACGTCCGCGCTTGTGGGCGTGGCTGCGGCCGTTTGCGGC
>JAVQJF010070505.1:0-26710 GCA_036023855.1 Gadopsis marmoratus
TTCTGCTTGAGTTTCTTTGTATTGATTCGCAAAGAGGAGAAGGAGGTAGACCGAGGAAGGAGTGGAAAGGAGCAGGAGTTGGTGAGGAGGTGCAGAAAGACAGACAGATGGGCTCCCAAAATTGTGTGAACAAAAGGTGCATGGATCTTAAACTCCATAAGATAAATGAAGAGCTGACACCTTCAGGATAAAGGGCAGGGATCGATGCCTTCCGACATGCTGCACGATACTCCCACCTTCATGCTTTGTGTTATATATACAATAACTCATTTGAATAGATTTTAACAAAGTTCAAGAGTTTGAAAACGTGGTGAGCATCATCTTCATGATCGCTGAGCTAACGCGGCTACTAACCTAAATTGTGGACTACAAAAAAAGCCCAAGGCCAAACCTCTGTTCACACTTTATTCTCCACGGCACAGACCACATCAGCCTCAGTATTTAGAGCCAGTGGTGATCTTAAGATCATTAAGCAGGGCCTAAAGTAAAAACCCTCTAAGGTCTCCAGTGAAACAAGTTCAAAGTAAACAGCTGCAGCCGTTTAGAAAAGAGCCATTTCTGTGCATGTGGGGGTTTGGTAAGTTCTGATGAGCAGGGTGATATGAAACCGGTAGAATGTGTTTAGTCACCTCTCGGCGCCTCCCAGCTCCGACTGGCTGAGACGATCCTTTTGCACACAGCCCTTAATTGATCAGTAGCCCAATTAAAGAGCAGTGATGGGGGCCGAGGGTGGAGGAGACGGCGCTCTCCTCTCCTCCTGAGCAATTCTTTTACCGAGGTTCTAAATCGGGTTTGCCTCTGACTGATAATGGATGTTGGGGCTATCTAAACATGCACCCACAAGCCAGCTCAGTCCCTCGGCTCAGATAAAGCAGACAAATTACAAAGAGGAGGAAAGTACGAGGAATAAAAAAAACCCAGAACAACTCCTGAAGGGTTTCCTCAGACGTTGGTGTTGGTGCGCTTGGCCTCCATCTTTGTCTGTGAATAACTGTAAGTGCGTAAGTGTACAAGGACAAAATCGGAGATAAAATTCCGAATGATGATTTGATCATTTACTGGGTTATCTCTGTCTCGTTAACCTTCACCTGCGTGCAAATGATACGTTGGATTAAACGTTGGGCTCCGCACGTGGCAGGCACTTCATCTCCTGACCGGCTGTGTGGGGAGACACATTGATCAAAGAGTCGCGTCCAGGATCTCCAGCACTCCTGCTGCGCGCCGAGCCATCCATCACCAGCCCATTCCTCCCCCCTCTGGTTCAGATGGCAGCGTCGTTTAACATTTTTATAAATGCCTTCTGCTCGACATACCTGCACAGGAAAGATGGGACATTATAATGTCCTTCAGCATCATGGTCACATGTTCGGGGGAACCAAAGGACAGGAAAAAGTCTGCAGCCACGCTTGAAAACCTGCGAGGCTGTAATGTATGTAACAATGGTGGATAGACAACTTTGACATGTTCAGATCGTTGCCACTAGTGGGGGAGATTGTCCTGAGGGTGGCACCAGGTTTGTCTTCTGTACGGTGGACATTGTTGGCTCGGCTCTAAATCGTCAGACTTGGTCCTACATTCAGCAGTAAAACCTGATCTTTGTCAGCTGTCCTCAAAGTTGAATGCTAGCCTGTTAATGTTAGCATTCATTTGTTACTGCCGCCTCAGATGGACCTCGAGAGATTTTCAAGTCCAAGATTTGTTTAGCAAGTGATGCATGTCGTGAAAACACTTCTGCGAGACAGCAGAAAAAATGGACTGTGCCTTGTTCAAATTTTATAATAAAAATCAGAATAAACTGCGTGTTATGTTTAGCAATCAGAAATAGTAAAATAGAATAATAAGGTTAACGTCCTTGAGCACTGGCGTCAGCGTACATCACAAACTCATGAACTCTGAGCCTTCAAGGTGTCGTGAACACCACATTAGTGGCCTTGAAGGCACCCTGATGATTACAGGCCGCACGTTAAATGCAACATTCAGCACGTCAGATCAGCGGTTCTCGCACTTTACCTGTCAAGCCAAAAACAAGCCCAGATGAAAGCCATTTAAACTTTGCCCAAACTCCCTCAGTTATGAGACACAAGACAAACGAGACTCTCCCGCTGCACCGATTATTTAACCTGACAGCAAGATGAGCTTAATCTTATTTCTGAGAAATGAGCATTTCCTGTTGATCTTTTATTCCCCGTAGAAGCAGAGTGGCGATTTCCGGCTCAACTTCATCTACTTCCAGGCTGCACGGCGAAGGTCAAAACCCCAGCAGCACTTAGTGTACACAACATGTTTACTGCCAGACCCACGTGTTTTCAGCTCGTGGCCTTCATAAGGGCCATCCAATGTTTCCTTCGCTGATATAAATGGGTCCAGGTCCAGGTCTTGTGCCGTACATAGTGTGTAGGTGTCTGAACATATCTTTCAATCCTGAAATCATGATAGCCACGAAAGAACTTTGGTTCAGATGCCCCATAACGGCGAGCTGAGGCTGCATGTATCAGTACAGGATTATAAATCCAGTGTTTTGTTGGCAGGTTGCAGCGCGGTCGTGCCTCTCTATTAAGAAGGTGTCACACGTGATAGGAGGGCTCTGCGCTGCCCTTCAGGGAGCTCGAGCAGCAGCGACACTCCACTCGCACTCTTCCCCCGTGTTAAAATGCAAATTGCTTTTTTCCTGACCTTTCTGCAGTGGACAGGGAGGGCCTGTCGCTTTCAAAGAGACCTGCTTTGTTTTGCTTCAAAACGCCGCACACTATGATGCAGCAGGCACCGACCGGGGCGAGACAGCTCAGTAAATACAATCGTCCATGGCAACACAGGGAAATACACTCTTACACGGCATATCTTTAACCCTGCGCAGTCTGAGGTCGGTGTTGCAGTTTTGCTTCACATATTATTTTCGCCGGTTACGGTGGAAATAAAGAATTCAGACAGTAATTTTAAGGGATAACAGTGTTGAATTGGTTCCATAATAGACCAAAGTGAAGCCATAAATGTTTCCGTACTCAGTCTGCACTTCATGATCAGAGGTTCTAATATCTCCAAGGCCTTTCTCGCCAGCATTTCGACTTGTCAAACACAGGTGTCACTGATTTCAGTCAGGTGTGTCAGCTCCGTTCTGGGAAGGATCCCTGCAGAGAGTTGGAGTAAGTAAGATCCTTTTTGTTTAACCAGAAGATATGTGAAGTGCTTTCCAGGCGTCACAGTGCCGTAATAACACGCAGCGTCAAACTGAAATCTCTGCAACCAATAAAGTCGCTTAGATCAGACGGACACAGCGCAGCTTGCACGATGAAATATTAAACTAACACAACATGTCAGCGGGGTGAGCCCAGAGGAAGGTTCACGGCAGACTGACGTAAATCTGGTCTGAATTTCTGGAGCTGACAATCATCGGCAGCACAGGGCCTTTCTGGGCTTCTTCCGCTGCCTCTTATCTGTCTGCCGGAGGATACCCAGGAGACAGACACATATAATAAATGTGAGCCTGCGTCTCCACAGACTGTTTCCATGCAAGTGCACGACAAAGCCAGCCTCTCCCGATGTTGCAGGGAAGTGTTGCAAAAGAGGACAGGAACGCCAGAATACAGTGGAATTCAAACACATCACACAGAGACAGAATTAGCCGCAGTCCTCCGATAGGACGCTGACGCTGCTGTCCGTTGCTCGTGTTTTACTAATTGTCTCCTGACATCATTCGGTCCCCGATGCTCAGCCTTTCTCTCCCCGGCCTGTAAAATGTCTTGTGTGTCACACTTTGGAGCATTGTAGAGTTTTTCCGCACAAATAAAAAGGCTTTCAGCGTCCAGAAAAACATATACTGGTCTTCCTCAAAATATTCACTTCCACGTGCTTCACCTTCACCAGAACGACCCAACAAGTCGTCATACCAACACAGCAAAATGACATGTCAATGCCTTCTAAAACATCCCAGTGGCTTTCACTTCAAGGGTTAATGTCTACATACACGGCTAATGAAAAAGAATATTCCACTAATATTTCTGTTTCCTTTCAGTCTTGTTGGACCGTGTGAACTCAGCCCCCCTCTTTCATTCCTTCAGCCATCTTCTTGAAAAGATTTCCAGAAGCCTCTTGATCTCCAAGTCGTTGATCGTGTTTCCTTTTCTTCTGCGCAGCATCTCTCCCGCTGCAGCCCCACAAACTGTGGTTGGTTTGTTTCCGCCGCACAGAGCGGAGCGTGAACAGGAAGTGGCCGTGTGACGCGGATCCTGAATGAGCTGTATACACGTCCAGCGAACGCTCCTATAACCTGAAGAATATCACACACACGTCTTAATCGGGGAAATGCTACATTCGGAAAGAATCTTAATTCTTAAATATGCTGTTTGCATGGCCCCCACGGTCATATTCGGAATAATAGTGGGCAATTAGTGTGCTTGTTTGATCTGAAAGGACGTATTGTCTCATTCTGACCCAGGTTGTGCTGAGGAACGACACACTTCACCACTCTGGACTTTGATTCATCTCCAGATCAATCACTTAGCTCCTTCCGGGCCATCCAGCTCAGAGGAGGAAGCAGGCTGCAGAGGAGATCATTTATCGGCTGTCAGGGCAACAAACGGCGGCCGCGTGTTCTCTGGGTGTCCGGCGGGGCCTGCTGGTTTGTCGGAGGTGCAGCTCAGGGACAAATGTTAATAAGGACACCTCCTCTGTACCGGAGAGACGGCGCTGTCACTTTGCCAGCAAGGGAGTCTCGAACGGGCCCCTGCCACATGCAGCGCCGGAATATTTTAGAATATTAATTGCACACTTAGTATGCCGTTGTCATATGGCTTTTATTAGTATTCCATCAACTCAATGAGGCGTGAAAGGGCCAGATGCTGTGTCCTCATCTAACCCACGTATATTCCTGTCTGTTGCCAGTTATCAGTGCAGTGAGCGTCAGTCTGCTCATCACTTCAGAGATCTGATGTCATGTACTTATTAATTGGACCGGTGAGTTTAAGAATGGATTAATAAAACTCAGGTTGGATCTACATTATCGTAGAAAGCTACAACACACACACATTAGAATTAATGCACTTGTGAGGACGCTGTTGACCCATATTAATTACCTGGACATTCACTCTCACGTCATATATTCAACGCTCACCCTAAAAGCTAAGCCTGATCAAGATTTTGAAAGAAAAAGAAAACATATTGGTGAAATTTCCACCTCACACCACGACCCTCCTCGAACCCGAAACAAGACTGAACCCATGAATGAAAAAAGAAATGGAGATTATGGTGCAAGCTAATCCAATCCACTCAGAAGCAAGATGCATGAGTTCATTTTCCGATTCCCAACGGGCGTCATCTACGGACGCAGACCACAAAGCCTCTGGATGCAACCGGACAGACCTACAGCCAATCAGAGCAGCGCAGCGTGTGACGTAGCGCTGAGCGAATCCTGTCTACAGGTGCAGCAAACATCTTTCTTCTCAACGGAAGCTTTAAAGTGCAGCTGTTTGTTCTTCTGTTAGGGAAAACACACCGTCCAGTTGGTTGAGTACTGACGCGGTAGCGGATTCATAGGGTTCCACGTGAGTGGTGGCCATCTTGGTTGATGCAGACCTGTTTGCTTTTACTTGTTTCTGTGCATCGAGTCCCCATGAAGCGTAACTCGGCTTCTCCGTGCACGTGGCTGCGAGGGTCTGCATGTTATGACTGCACAGGTACCCACCAACACACATTCAGTTTTCGATAACACACTTTGTGTGTCACACATGGTCTGAAACTTCACCGTTATAAATGCTGGTGTGACCTCAACTTAATAATAACCACAACATGTCTGAACCCGAACCTGATCTTCAGTCTAGTAATTCTAGCCTTAAAATAATGACTTAAACACAAACAGCTAATAATTAAGCGATTGGTTGATATGAATATCGATGTCTTTACACATCAATGTCTTGGAGATGATCACTTTACTTCCTAACTCAACTTCCTAACATTAATTTCCTGAACATCTACTTCCTATAACGTCCTCCTTTAGATTGCTGCTGTAGAATGAATGAATGAATTATCAAACTTCATTTTTGTTTCACACTTTATTCCTTTGCTCTTTACATCCCGTCTGCGTCGCAGCACTTACTGTTTGTCTATCTCGGTTTGCTCCCATTGTAGCTCTTTTTAGCTCTCCATCTTTTATTGTGTTAAAGAGAGGATCGTGTTTTGTGGGTAGAAGTGAGACTCGCGTGTCATGTTAGAACAAGATCCTTGTTTAATGACTACTTCCAAACCAATTTCCTGAGGTTGACATACTGGTGTTCTCTGGCTGTGTAATCATGTAAAACAGGCGGTAATTTACAACGTTTTGTTCACTTCTGCACCCCAGCACTAGTGATTTACCTCAGTGGAAGTGACTTTTACGACTGTGTTGGAGGTGAGAGTCAATGAAGCACATGAGTGGAGGTCTTCCATAAGATTATAACTCTCTTTTACTGCACTCCAGAGCTGTGAGCTGGTGGCTGAGAGCCAGGCAGGAGGAGCAGCGCCTCCACTTCTCCTTCAACACTGTCGCTATCACAAGACTGCTCACCTTCGTTGGAAGAGCCGATAGCCATCAGGAGCTCGTTGTTTCATCGGGTGCTTCCCCTCTGGTATCCACACTCTCGACATTTCTCTAAATAAATAGGAGAAATGGCTTTTTGGCCTTTGCTTTTTGAACCATCAGAATAATTCCACATAAATCATTCCTACACACACAATGGCTTTAAAAAGAAAAAGAAATCTTTCAAACTGGAAATAAATCTCAATACAAAAAGCCGAGGCAGAGCGCGTCACAGACACGAACTTACCGTAACTGGACTTTTTCTAGCAGTTTGTTTGTGTTTGTTTTATAGTCCTTTCCACTTCCATACTGGACACACACACACAGTGATGGTAAGTCCCTCAGTTCATTAGAGTTCAGATTGGAATCTGTGGCGGTGTTGATTGTGGCGGCTGTACTTTGTCCCCTGTAGAATTGGGGAGGAGGAAAATTGAAACCACAACCTTTGAACAAGCAGGCGTTTAAGGCTCAGAGTGAGATAGGACTCCTTGGCCCCGCCGAGCCTCGACGGCTGACGACTGGCTCCATCACCCTCAGTGTCCTCCCTCTTACTCACGGCAGCCTCCCCTCTGAAACAACAAGAGATGTGCAGAACAGGTAGCTGAGCGGTGGACATCTCTACATTTACGTAATGAGGAAACGTTGGACCAAACTATCTGCAGAGGTAAAAGAGAAACTGAGGGATGACAACATTCTGTGAGGGAAAGGTGTGAATGAAGTCGTAGGCCTGAAAACAAAAAGATTAGCCACCACTGCCGCTCTCAGCTTTTATACCTTTTTATCATTTCACTTGGCTAACAGAGATAATTAACACCTTCCAGCGGCGTCATCGGCTCATTTTGGTGCACACACAAACACTGATGAGGCACCAAATACATCAAATAATTGTTGCTGGGTGGTTGTCTGGCTCCAACGCGGCGGGAGTTATATTCCTGGTTGCGAGGCCAGTGACATTTCCGTGCCGGCTGCCAGCTATTTCCATCAGTGCCACTGTAACGACATCAAACCAACACGATTGCTGTGAGTAAATCAACATTACTGCGCATAATTTCTTAGCATCCGGACATCCTGTTCTGTGGGCACTTGCTGTTTCAGACCCTCCCGTCGTCGTCCTGCATCAGTTTGCAGAGATTGGACGGTAAGCGGCGGGAGACTAATCGTGGGCCTCGGAGCTCACTGTTCCATCGACACAGGACAACGATGAAGACCACGGGAAGGTTAGATGTTCAGCCGCATAAATCTAAACTGCTGTGAGATTAAACTGGCACAATCACCACGGTTATACAACAGCCACGCAAACAACAACACTAACACTCCTTATCCTGCAGACACTGATGAATGGCATCATTACGGAGAATGAGTCACATTATGAGCAAAATAAAATCCTTATCGTAAGATTAATTAAAGATCCATTGTCTGCTCCCTCCTTCAGCTCGCCTCTCTCCTCAAAGATGATCCAGCAAAGTTCTTGTCCCATCTCTAAACGCTTTCTCAACACTTCTCTTCACACGTGGGAATGTTCGGTTGTAGCAGTGGGTTGGAGGCGGGACGGGGTGTCGACGAGTCCTCATACCTAAACAACGAAACAGATTGTCGGTCAGTGCCTTTCATAATGAACTATGAGTGTTTTGTGACCTGCAGTCTCAGTGTTTAAGGTTTACTCTGCAACTACTCGATATGATTCTATTTAAAGCAACACACGTGCAATAATTGGTATTTTGTGCGACTTGGTGCCCCCTACAGTTTTCCGAGTGCAGTTCCCCCTCATTGACAGCTGTTCGTGTGCGTTTGTTGACGAGCTGAATGATTTGGATTTGGTGGCTCAAGTTGGCGACTTTGCTTACAGCCAAACATCAGGCAAGTGCAACAACACAAGACAGAGCAAGCCGGATAATACGACCCACTATTCCAACAGCAAGAAGGCCGGCTCGCCGTCTGTCCTGCAGGCTTTTATTCCACGAAGCTCTCGCCAACGACTAAAACGCCAGTCCAAGATTTACTCTCATCCGGCCTCTTGCTCAGTTCTCTTCTTAGCTTCGTCAGTCAGCATCCCCTTCGGGCCTCTTTGCCTCTGCCGTGATGTCCGTACGGAGAACACCGCGCTACAGTGTGACTGTAGCGCTGCAGACGCAGTGCGCACTCACGTGAAACATGATGAAGCATAATCGAGACGAGAGTCTACAGTCATGCTGGCGGCTTAGAGACACCGTAGACACAGCGAAACTTTGAGCTAAATGTTAAGCAGCCACAGTGTTTATCACGGACCATCTTAGTTTAGCACGCTGACGTTTGTTAAACACAAAGTATAGCTGAGGCTGATGGGAATGTCATTAGCTTTTAGACACATTAAACATGTTCACCTCATGGTGGCGCTACATGAAAAGTTATGGGATCACCGAAGTCATTAGAATACATCATCTGGGAAGCATGATTGTCTGAACCAAATGTTATCCGAGTCCATGAAGTCGGTTCATCAGTTTACAGCAAAGCTGCGTTATGAACTGGGGGGTTTAAAATCTGTGAGCATTTACCAGGCGGGGAGGGTCTAATGACAAGACCGCATTACGTTGCATCATGGTCTCATGGAGAAAATCACAGCAAGACTGCAGTTAAGGACAGGAACGTTTGCTGACAAATGCTCACCAGGAAATACCAGGACTAACCACTCTTTTTACTTTATTTGTTATTATTTTTATTGGCACTTGGTTATGTTTTTATGCCATGGATATCCTCCATTTGTAGTGCTACTCCGTGAACATTTGTTTGTCTCTACTCTCTGGTATAAGACACATGATAAATTGTTATGTAGGGTATGTATGGGTTTGTGTGTGTATATATATGTATGTGTGTATGTGTGTATATGTAGCAAAAACACGGATGGTGGGAGTGATGTGGTGTCGGAGACGTGATGGGGATATTGTAACTTGATATTACCAATGAAGAATTATTTTGTAGTGCGGATGAGAAAGGGAATGGAGAATCTAAGTTACAAGTGCAACTGTTTATGCATCTCATAGTTTTATGTAATTCGTGTTATATGTGTTGAATAAAAAGGAAACATTGAGTTAAAAAAAAATAGGATCCAGTGTTTTGGTAACTTGACTGTACGTTGAAATAATCCTTCTGTCATGGCCCTGGTCAGGACGCCTGTATATTACTTGTGGTGTGTTACAGGTTTTGGGTTCTCCTGGGTCGGTGTTTCCTGTGTGTTTCCCGGTCGTGTGGGTTACGGCTTTAGGTCTCCGTGTCTGTCTTGTGGTTCTGTGGAATTGAGTGTCTGTGTCTGCGTTGTGTCCCGTCTCTGCCTCCCTCGTGTCTCCTTGATTGTGTAAATGGTTTCACCTGCTCCCCTGTGTTCACCTGTGGTCCATCCCCTCGTTAGTGTCCTGTGGATTTAAGTGTGTTCAGTTCTCTGTGTCCTGGTGGCGTCATAGTCTGAGTTTCCTAGAGTCTGTGTTATCAAGTGTTTATGGTCTAGTCCACGTAAGTGTATGCTCTGTGTTCCTGTTTCATTTATGCATGTATTAAAACCTATGTTACCGTCTGGCTGTCTGCGCTTGGGTCCTTCAACTCCTTCACCCACCAGGGGTTGTGACACCTTCATAGTTTTAAATTTTGCAGCAATCTTTGCATGCGATTGTTCCCAACACGGGGGACTGTGGGACAGAATCAGTTAGCAAGCCTACAGTTTGATCCGCTATTGACCTGCCAGTCTCACTCTGCTGGTTGAAAACGTCGGCCTACGTGCGCTGGGATGGTTCAGCACGTCCGTGTGTTGAGATCGGTGGAATCTCGCTCTGTAACTGAACCCTGTCTGTGCAAGCCGCCGGCTCCTCCAGCTCATTTGTGGTAATTAAATTTTCAAAGAGCAGTTCTGTCTCTCTAACACGTCGAGGGGGAAGCTGTGAAAAGATCATTTCCCCCCCGCGAGGACGTCTGCGGAAACAAATGTGTTTCATCATGGAAAGGACAGCCTGGAAAGGCTATTCAAAACAATTCCATTTGCCAGAGGTTTTCCATTATCACATCTGAGAGGGGGGAACCCGGGAGGGGAGGGAAGATCACAAAATAGATTTCTCCTAAAGCAAAACTGCACGAAGCAACACAGATGTTGGTCAGCAATTATTGGTTTCATAAAGAGAGTTTATATTTTTCCTTTATTATATAACAAGTTATAAGCAGCAATCCTGAAGTTATATTCCAGACCTTTTAAGACCTTTTCAACATATTTTCAGACTGCAACGCCACAAGTTGTAACTGGCTATCAGCAACATTTACAGAATTATACCAGTACATTTATTTTGAGATGGCAAAACAGTCTTAGTTTGACCTAAATCTGATCGGAGGGAACCAAACTCTTTAGATTAAAGTAGTGACTAACCCAAAGGAGAGGTTTATTAAAAGTAATAATAGTCATATACGCTCTCTCACTCACAAACATTTCAATTTGGACTAAGAAATACAACATTGGCCATAAATGATATTAAATCAGTTTGAATCTATATTCCAAGAAATAATACCTCGTAAAATGCCAATTAAGGCATTTTAATACTTTTCAAGGGTCTTCATTTTTGCTAAACTGATTTAATACCTTTTAATACTTTTTAACACCACATTTAAGTCTCATGTTTCTTCAGCTGACATTTCCAAGAATTGCATTGCACGTGTTTCCATTCTCAGCTAGTGAACATCATTTCATACCTGTTGACATTAAGTAGAAAATTGCAGAGTCTCTATTAACACCAGGAGAAATGAGGATTATCACGTTAAATTGATTTACAAAAAATGCCGCTGACGCGTAATCAATGTTAACCTGATGGACCCGACCGCTGATGTTTCGGATGCAGCAGCAGCAGAATAGACGGGCTGTTAAATGATTCATGATGGTGGCGAGTAAAGAACCAGAGTGACTTTGGTGAACGGGCTGCGACGGCTACCCTTGGAGTCCACTGGAAGGAGAGAGCGCGAGGGGAATGCATTAATGCGGTATCGATCACAGTGGCATTGCTATCAGCTGAGACAAACTGAAAGGTCGCAGTCGCTCACTCTGACTTTACCCTGCGTGTCTGCCTCCCCGACACCGAGAGAAACATATCCACATAACAACTGTCTGCCAGTCTGTTTTCAGCCTCCCTCCCAATTCTTTGCTCCAATACAACATACAGGCCGAACAGTTTCTTCAGGAAAAGGTTCCTTGTTGTTTTCAAAATCTTAATCATCGCTCCCATCGACTATGACATTCGACTCACTAATTTAATTGCGGCGATCTATGGAAGCAGCCAGACAGATTTAAGCAAACCACAGGTTTAACCCGGGTACAGCGTCGTGGAGGTAAAGACAACATGGATCGGCCGATACTAGCTGCTGCACCTTAACGTCTTCTGTCTGTACAGGAAGGTGCGTCGGACGCGTTCTGCTATTGTGAGATGACACAAAATCTACATGATGCCGTCTGCGTCTTTTGCCTTTTGCTTCAGAATTCTCATCATCCTTATTTGACACCTCTCATCCACAAGCTCTTTTCATCCACAGGAGCTCTGATTGCTGGTACGTGGGGGGAAGATGCTAGAACCATGGCGGGGTTTTCAAATTCTGACCTTGTGTTGTATTTTTTGACCTACCGCCACACTACGTTTTAGTGCTGCTGGAGAGAGGCCTGGATGAACCCATTCTCATTCTTGTAGAGGGGGAGAAAAGCACTTGCTTGATTGTATTTCTTGAAACCAATCACAGTTGTCTTGCCCAGGATGCAGCCACGGTGCCCGTGCAAAATAGTGTCGGCGGAAACACGTTTTGCACACGGGGAAGGCGAGCCCTGGCATTAAAACGGCTAAGTGCTTGCAAAAGAAAACGTCAGATATTTTGTGATACGACTGTCTATCTTTACAACCACTCACCGAGAAAACCACGCTGGCCTGCCTCATGGCACGAGCCGCATCATGGTCAGAACTCGCCATTATCAGCGTGCGGCTTGCAGCTAGCTCGGAGGTTAACGGTAACGCACAGATAGCGGAAGGGGAAATTGTCAGCCTACTTCCTGTGATATTTTTTGGTGTCACAATATACAGCTCTGGAAAAAATTAAGAGACCACTCCAAATTTTCCTAAGTTAATTTTCAAACACATACCTATAAATAGTAAAACCAGAGAACTGATCATTTTGCAGTGGTCTCTTACTTTTATCCAGAGCTATATATATATATATATATATATATACATATATATATATACAGTATATATATATCTCAGGGCAGCTGGAAGTGTGGACATTTAGAAACGTAAAAAATCAAAAGCCCGGCTTTTGATTACGAAGGTTTAATAGACCTTAATTATTTTGTTTTACTACGTTTGCATATTTATGTGGTAAAATCTTTTTCCATTTTGTTCAAATGTATTTTATTAATTGATTTATTTTTCATTTATGTTTTGATATTTTATTTTTTGTCCTTTATCTATTTAATCTCGTTTTTAGTCTCGCTTTTATTGAACTATTTTTATCCTACCTTCTTTATTATTGTTTATATTATTATAGCTATTTTACTATTATTATTTTCTGGTGTGCATTGGGTCATTGTTTTTCTGATCTCAACATGTTCTGTCTTATCTCATCATCTGTGAAGCACTTTGACCTGCACTCACCTGTATGAAATGCGCTGTACTAATAAAGTCTGATTTGGTTTGATATAGAGTCTGGTGCTTAATTTGATTCCTAACTGTCAACCTGGAAAGACATCAAGGCGCATCATGTCTGCTCCTGCGGGCCTTATGAAACTATAATCACTCGTCCGCTGGAGGAGAAAGCAAACAGCTGGACTGCCTCAGATCAGTTATTCAGCAGGAACAGTTTGGATCATTAGGCGTGCTGAGGGGGACTCCCTGGGCCAGATGTGCCGTGCCTCTGGTTCAGCTGTGGGACAGACACATCCGAACAGTAACTCACACGCTGACAGCATCGTCTTTATTGCTCATCACGGAGAGTAATTAGCTCTGCCGTCCTGGAAAACCATCTGGGAACGTATTTGGGGAAAAAAGGGTGAATTCCCATTAACATTCAGGTTAAAAAGCTGTTTCTGCCCGGTGTCACGCCCGAGGTGAAGACATGTCCAGAATACGACACACCACAAAGTCTTATTAACAGCTGTGTCAGGTCAAAATCATTTCAATCCTCAGACCTTCATCAGGTAGATTTGATTTTTTTTTTTTAAAGCTAAAAACAGATAAATCATCTTCACTTTCTCTGGTTTATTATATAATTGCATAATAACATTTTAATATATATACATATACTGTATATATATATATATATATAACAACCTCACAGTATTTTGTAAAGCTGAAATTAAAGTATCATTTTACATAACTCTGCTCTGCCGAAGTTGAAATAGATCCAGGCATGAGACAAATACGTCTCTTGAATTAACTATACTAACAAACGTGCTGTCCCGTTAGCAACTGAGCTAGCATTATCCCGTTAGCAAGGTAAGTCTTAGTTACCTTGCTAACTAAACTTTGCTGTGCTGCTCAGCCTTTATTAAATTTGAAAAATACACCAGCGAACGCTGATTCTCAAAAACAACATTATGCCAAAGAAGCAGCTAAGTATGTGCTAGATTTCATAAATGTAACGTCAGAATGTTTTCTGTGCTGCAACTCGTCCAAAATGCACCGTGGTTTTTGTGTTTTTAATATCAGATATGTTTGCCCCAAATATATCAAATTTAAATGAAATGATAAATTCTCATATTCTATATTGCTTTAAACATATCCTGGCTCCATTGTTAAAATGTGTATAGAATTTAATCCGTGTTTGATGTCTCACATATCACAGATAGTAAATATTTAATAACCCAAATACAGTTATGGCCGGTCTGCTGGTGCTTTTCATCTGATAGCCTCAGTGTGCAGCCGCTGCAGCTGGCGCGAGGTCGAAGGTGTCTGCAGCCATGCAAAAGGTCAAAGGTGAACAGGGAGTTAGTCTTTGCCAAATGTCATCTGTGTTCTCCACATGAAGAGACCACCTGGACCGTTCTGAACACTGAAACGGCAACAAAAGGCAGCGTGACCTGAGTCTGACACATAAAAACAATCCTCTTAACAGAGCTTGTATTCACACGCACACCTTTTCCTTTATCCATTTGAGATATTAAGATCATAATAAAACGGTGATGTCCATTTTTGAAATTAATCTCCTGTTGAAAAGGGATCTCTTCGCTGTGATTAATGCATATATCCTAGGATCATGATCGTGGGAGTTAAATCCAGATTTTGTGTGTCATCTGTAGCCGTCAATGGCACCGTCTTTATGGACGTGCTTACAGGATGAAGGCCTGGATATAAATTGATTTATTTTTGTAGAAGATTTAACCCTCGTCCTACCGACTGGAATCATTTCTCACGGTGGAATGTTTCGTGACTTTCTCATCCGTTTGTTCCTAATGAATTCATAGCATTGTTTTCTGTTTCAGTTTTAATTAGTGCTTTTTCAAAGAAAATACCCCAGTCAAGAAAACCCAATTCCATCTGTGCAGCAGTTTTAATAGTCAACATGCAAACTAACTGTAACTTTCCTAAACTAATAATGATCTGGGGTTTGTTTTTCAAATGACGAGGTTTTAAGTTTCCACACTTCCAGCTGAGATCCTCCGGCAGACTGTTCCAGCGGCTGAACGCTGCCTCACCAAACGTTTCAGTAACAACCAGCAGACTCAGAGGACCCGAAGGGCTGAACTGGTTCATAAACCATAAGCATGTGCGACACATATGCTGGTGCAGGACCATGAACTGCTTTAAAAACCATTAAAAGAATTTTAAAATCAATACAGAAACTGACAGGCAGCCAACATAAGGACTGTTAAACAGGCTTCATGTGTTCTCTCCTCCTGGTCCTGGTCCTGGTCCTGGTCTCGGGCCACAGAGTTCTGAATCAGCTGCAGCTCATTTATACTGATATTTTCGGGGAGGGAGGAACGTCACTTCCTCGCTAATCACAATATGTTCTCCTCCTCCTTCCTCAGACTGTCACCTCATTTCACCAGACCTGAAGGACTAACGCTACATGTTTGTTGAATGTGAGTGTTTGATGGAATTTTTTTTTTTTTTTTCTTTTTGCTGTTGTTTAATCACAGTGCACTTTTTTCCTCTGTTGGGAGCAAATGTCTTTAAAGAAGTGTGTCGCTGTAAAATGACTGTATGTTTATACACTGTTAACTGGCAACAGGAAATACATTTTGACAGAAAAACGCTGGAACATGCTTCTCTGGGCTGCCAACCCCGCCTCCCAGACGCTACATTCATATACAACGAATTTGCAACAGCAAGCGCATTTTGAAGGAATTTTCTATTAACGTAACGAAGAAATATTGTTAAACAACGTATGTGGCAAGTCGCAAGGATGTTCATACGGAGCGTTTCAGTAAAATGTTCACTGACGATGTATTTAATTTGATTTCTGCCAAATATCAGATCTTCATCAATATAATAGCGTAGCGACCACGGCCATATTCAACACGGTCTGGTTTAACACAAAAAAGCCTCTGTGACTTGAGATGCAACGTGTTTCTTAATATTTCACCGTGAATGAAAGTGCTTTTGTCGCCTAACCCTGACCACAGGAGAGCAACACGCTCAATCATTCACTCAAAAAACCGTCGCCTCTGAACACGACAACTACGTAATCGTGCAAAACGATTTAAAACATAAGCGCAATTCCCAGGACCAAGGCGAACATGCACGGGGGCTGTTCGTAGGCGTTCCAGTGTACTTTTCTATAATCTTGACGTTTGTATGTTTGTTGTTGGGTTGTTGGGATATGGAGGGTGCGAGTGTTGGTTGCTCTGCAACCTTTGGTTACCTTGTCTGTCTGCAGAGACATTTACGTGTAACTTTGCCGAAAGCCGAATGTTATAGTTCAGAAATGCTGCTGTGGATAATTACACAGATAAACTCTGTTCAAACCAGGAAGACTGAAGGGGGAAACACAGACCGTGTGTTCTGTGCAGACAGACAGCCAGCGGGGACGTGAACTCTGACAGATCCACGTCCCCGCCGGACAGAGGACTGTGATGCTGAACTACAGAACTACAAAAAGCATAAACCTACGCAAAATGTCATCCAGGGTTGTGATGGTGACCCGGTTTCGGCCGATGGCTCCAGCATGAGACTTGAGACAGAGGAGATTCCAATCATTGATTTGTTTATTTTCTTTAAGCAAAGCATCTTCCAGTCAGCAAGATACGAGAAACCACACGGCTGCTCAACATGTACCTTCGGCCTCGGCCGCCACGCTCACTCCCCCGCAATCAACCTCCTATATACACACACTCCTCCTACATTCCTCAGTACAGGGGGCACCTCCCCCTAATACTTCCCGTCCTGAATAAATTAACCATTCGTACTTTAAAATACATATACATCCTATTTCAATAAACACTACTGATTCCCTCTTCTTAAATAAAACACCACATTTCCCCTTACTACATAGTCCCATATGAATACACATCACTTTTACCACCCCCCTATCAATTTACCACTTGGTACCTCCCGATACCTTCAAACTGCTGTCAGATTCCCTCCAGACTCTTTTAGCCATTTGTCCTGCGGAAGAGACAGAGGTAAGTGATGCCGAAATCAAATTCAATTCAATTCTACTGGACTAAAATAAACCCTTTCCTACCAAAGGTGTTTGTGAACTCATTCATACCAATCAACATAAACTCTAAAATTCCTAATAAAGTGCGACCTTTCTCACAAGGGTGTTCTGCTTATTTCACTGTGATTTCGGGGTGTTCGTGCATTTCACCGGTGAAATTACTTCAGTGCAAACGAACGTCACTTTGACCTACACTTCGGAGAGGATGCTGTGGATTTGATGTAGGGCCTAAAAACATATTAAGCCAATTTCATTCCATTGGTGGAAAGTCAATATATTCCAGTGTCCTATTTACCTGCAGAATATCCAGCGAGGAGAGGAGGAGTAGATGAAGGCTGACCTGATTACACAGATACCCTCCAGATGATTCAGGACGCTACAAGCTACCAGGCTGTTTATAAAAAATAAATAAATAAAATCTCTGACAAAGGTTTCTCAAAGTGAGAGTTATTGACATTAAGTCCGCTGAGGTTCACTATGTGTTTGATTCGGACAATATTCTTGATATATTCTGTTAAACGCACAGTGTGTAACTTCTGATAAACTCGGAGCATTTCGCTAAAAGGCCACTCATTAAAATAGCTTAACACAATCATACCAAAGAGACCTTTAACAGGGTTGTTGTGTTGTCATAATGTTAGCGTAGCTTGGTGGTTGGCATGAGCCACTTGTTGTAGTAAGTTAGATCAATATTGAAATATCATGTCAATAAATCGGGTCTCTACTGGATTACTGTGTTGCAAAATGGCAGCAATGAATGGAAATCTGCTGCTGTGTGGCCGCACAAATGCTGCTGTACCGTTGCATTCCTTCCTTCTTCGCCCGCTGACACATCAGGCGTCGCCTTTCCCCCGGAAGTTATCGCAACTAGAGCGGGTAAAGGGTAAACAGGCATGTGACGCCACCGACAGGCGACCAAATGAAATGCACCGTTAACTTGAATAAGATTACATATTTCTCTGGGTTTGAATGTTGTTGGCAACATTTTTTGCACATTTTAACGTGGAAATTAACGTAAATCAACTCTTAGCTTATTTCCTGCTTTATTTGTGTAGTCTAATCCTGTCCTTGTTTTAGTTTCTGTCACTATACAGCAACATTTATTTATTTTTTTATCTTTAACTGGATTCTCTTACAGGAGTTTTGTATTTAAAGTCTTTCATTCTGTATTTCTTTTTACAGTTAGTAGATTTGCACCCTGTCCAGGTGTAGATTAAATGTGTCACCGGTTGTTCATGAATGTGTTGAAATGGTAACTGAAAACCATATAAAACTGCAGATATTTGTCCTAATTTCGTGGAAAGTGTCACGGCAGAGGGCAGAACGGTTGCGGATGAGGCTCATAGAGAGCGTGTGCTGAAGGTGAATCCACTTCCGGAGACTCAGCTCACCTAAGGGTTGCTGAGGATCAGGGTCTGACCTTGGTGGGTTTAAAGGGAGAGATGATGACTTGTCGTCCACGCCGGCTGTGAGGGTGAGCGGTGACGAGTGACACGAGCGAGAGCTTATCTCAGCCTGCAGGGCGGAGGGGAGGGCACGGAGGATGCAGAGGATAGACGAGTGAGGAGGTGGAATTGACCGTTTGTCTGGCGCGGGTCATATCTGATTAAAGTACATGAGTCCAGTATGAGGGGTAATTTTCATCAGGCAGCCCGATAAGCCAGAGCGGCACAGACAGAGATTCTTTGTTATTCAGCAGGACTTGATCAGAGGCGTGTGTCCTCCGCTGCCGCCACAATCCCTGCTGATTAACACGGGAATAGAGAGGTTGCACTGTTCCATTTTCTCTCGCTATACCCCCCCCAGCCTCCCTGGTGTCTCTCTTCATCATACAGAACCTGGTCGGTGTCAGGACAGAAATCCTTTGATAATTTGTTCCCTCAAACTGAGAATATTTCCCTTAAATTGATTTATTTTCTTGTCTCAGTTTAGTCATTTGTACCCTTGAATCACTCAAGTCTGTATCTGAAATTAATCATTCGCGTGTTACCATCAGATTACTAGGTATGGAACAGGTAGGTAACGTTTTTTTCGGTGATTTGAATGGAGCAGGTCCATAGTTGTGCTCAGTGACCTCAGCGATATGACGGTATACACCGTGTAGAGATGTTTCTACCGGTAGAGACTTGACTGTTATCACCGCGGGAGCCGTTCTGCCAGCTCAAAACCCTTTTTTGGCGAATCCAGATTGTATTTTAGAAAGTCTGCACAGCAACATTCTTTTTTGGAAAATCAATTTTCCAATAATCAGGATTATGCCAAAAAAAGTGGCATCACCATTATCAATAATCACCTTTGGATGGATTTTCCTTTTTTTGCACATTTGGATCCAAGGTTTTGAAGATTTGAAGGTTGAAGAGCGATTCTAATGGGATTTCTGTTGCTGCGTCTCAGTCAGACGTTTGTTCCTACAGTCTGTCTTTGCATGCGATAACAAAACGTGCTTTTAGATACGTTTTATGTGGAAACATAAACTCTCGCCGTTAGTTGGTAACGTTTGGGCAGGAAAATATGTAGCGAGTGTACCGAGCGTCTGCATCCTGACTACAGTATACTGCATGCAGTACCTTATACTGTGTTATATGTTGTATTCTCCCTCTCTCCTATAAATATATCTGCAGAGTGTTCTCTCTCTTCCCTGAGAGCACACGGCAGCCAGACGTAGACAAAGCCCCGGGGGGCAAATTAGCAAGCTTTTCAGGGGGACTTGTATTTTTGCATAAACCATTCTCATCTTCCCAGTGGGTCATCAGACTAAAATACCTTCGCATTTACGTCGCATATAAACACGCCTCGTTCAGGGCCGTTCATCACCCCAAACTGATTTGACTGGAAACAAATTTGATTTCTTGCAGAAGGTGAAACCTGACATAAACGGTCTAATGTGAACGCACAGTGGGGATAACGCGACTTCCACTTTACTAGCGATGTTAACACCTTCGTCAGGCGACACAATGGCAGCCGCGGGGAGACACGTGCTCAGTAGCGTTTCATAGCGGAAGAAACACCATTCTTTGTTTCCATCCACCCGTTTTTAAGCACATTCATGCAAATCTGAAAAACTCTACACTTAAAGTTTGTATTAAAACGCCTCTTTTTGCTTTTGCCGGTTTTGTTGAAATTCAGTTAATATCTGCGATCCGTTTGGATGGAAACCTGAACAACTTTGGACACCGTGGTCGGCTTGTCTCTGCCCACTCCTCCCTGATTACCTTAGGTCGTCAAAGATCACAAGCTATGATCGATCAGGGTTTAACACGTAGTAGTCTGACATGTCTCAGCCAATCCCAGCAGGGATTTAAGGCGCCACGATCGCCTAACCTCGCAGACTGACATAATTTAGAGTAGAAGTAGAAAGCACCTTCATCACATTTCATAATTTCAACACGACTGAACTTCTTCAGTCCTGACAGCTGAACCTCCGCAGTGACTCACTGGATGCCATGATTGATTTAAGGGTCAGTGAGTCCAAATGCATTTCCTCCGAGCCGATCTTCGAGCGGCTGATGTGATCTTAATTGAGTCTAGTTCCTCTTCCCAGGAAAAGGGAAGGAAGGGAGCGACACGTAGTCTTCAGATCCTCAAAGGTACAGGGAATATTGCAGAGATAACCGACAGCACGCAGGTCAATTCAGGCAGTTTTCCACCGGTTCACTGTCCACGCTGCCTGCGCACCAAGCAAAGAAAGCAGTGGCATTTTTCGTTAAATGTTAGGTGGACATAACATTCGCTTCACTTGATGTCGCTGGCAATGCAAAGTCTTTACTTTTGTTTTTGTACTCAGATTAAATCAGAGACATGAGACAAAACGAGCCTCTAAAAGACAGACTTTTGACACGTCCTCTGTCCTACAGAGCACATTCCCTGCAGTGTACAGCTGATTGGGTTTCAACTCATTTCACAAAGTTCGTCCTCAACTTGACCCAAACAAAGATGACAGACAGACCGTTTCCGGTTGGGTCAAGGATTGGAGACGCACCTTAGGAAATGGGTTGTATACTATCTCATTTAGTGCATCTTTTTCGTGAAAATATTATACACCATCAATCAAGCTGCTGCCTCTCTGCTCTGTTTTTCCTGCCAGTCAGAGTTTTGAGCTGCATTCTCATCACTGTTCCACCTCTCTGCTTTATTGATTTGGATAAATGACTTAATCATCAAGGCTGAACTGAAACATCATTTTATTTGTGTTTTTATTATTATTATTATCAGTATTATTATTATCATTATTATGAATGATTTGGCTTAATTTGGAGGGTAACAACTCTTACAGCAGTTCCCCCCCCTTTCAGTTGCTTTTTCTTAATTTGGGCTCATTTCATCTTTTTACCAAGTCTAGTTTGAACCTTTATGTCTTTATGCCTTTTTATATGATTTATATCTTCACCTTCATCTCCTGATGAGATGGCGTCCTGCCCGGTCACCTCTCTCTTTTTGAACCCCACCGCTGGACTCGTTCATTCCTGAGCTCTAGATGGACTCACCTCGGGCTGCAGGGTCGCTGCTCCCTCAGGCGGACCTCCCGGACCCCCGGACCCTCCCGGACCCTCCCGGACCCCCGGACCTCCGTCACAGCTTCCTCCAACAGATGACGTCGCAGGTTGTCGCGCTCTGCAGGCGCAGACCGGACGCACGCGATTCCGGCTTTATTCGCGCGTAAAAGCCGCGCGAGCCCGTCAGCGGACGACGCGTCTCTGTCAGTGAAGCTGGTTAAGTTTTCAGACCCCCCCCCGAGTCAGACGGACTATTTGGAACCTGTTGGATTATAAAGACAGTCCCGCTGCGTCTTCAGCGGACTCGTCGGGTTCTTTGACTGGGAACAATGTTTCTGTGCAACACGAGCGCCATAAAGGACTGGAGCTATTTCCTGTCCCAGATCCTGCCTCTGGTGAATAGGACCGCAGGCTTGGTGCACATGGACCAAGCGGAGGACGTGGCGACCACCGCGGTGGCAGCTCTGCAGCCGGACAGCGACCCGCCTCTCCACCCCAACCGCACCTCGGGGATGGAGCACGTCTTCTACCCGGACAGCGACCTGGTCTACACGGACTACCGGACCCCTGCACGGGACCCCATCCCGCTGCCCAACGCGGTCCTGTACCTGGTCATGGCGGCGCTGGTGGTGGTGGCGGTGGTTTATGGGATAGTTGGACACCTGGTCAAAGATGTTATTAATGAGTTTGTCGGTACGTGACCCCTAATGTGTGTGTGTGTGTGTGTGTGTGTGTGCGTGCGTGCATATTCCCACTGGGATTGCTAAAAGGAACATGGAAATAATTGGAATCACTGTGAACAAGAAAAGGTGGTAAAAGTAGAAAACCTTTGATTGACGTTCACTTTGACATCTTTTACTTTGGAGTAACTTAAAATGAAGCTGACCTTTATCCAGCTTTGCATTTGGACCCGTGGAGCCCATTCAAGGACCCGACCTGGAGCCCATTCAAGGACCCGGCCTGGAGCCCATTCAAGGACCCGGCCTGGAGCCGCTTTGAGGGGAAGGATGGTGAACACAGAAAAGAACAAACAGCCCAACAGATGAGTGGAGGGACTCTGTCTGACACGGCAGCAGACAGGTGCTTGGCAGATGTTCGGGTAAACTGTGGAGAGTATTTTGTCCTTTTGATGCAGATGTTCCAGGAAGATCTTCTCTCGTGACCTTGTGAGGGAGACGCCCTGACAAACTACACTATCAGCAAGTTGCCTGTGTGAGAAATGGAGAGGAGCCCTGCTGGTTTCTGCCTTTTTGAAGAGCTGAGCGATACATAATGAATGACTGGATGAAACAAAGAGTCTATTTTTAGGACACGTGTCATCTTCATAGTGCTGACTCGGCCTGATTGTCGGCTCATTACATCAAGTGATTTAAAGCCAGATAGAAGATGGTTCTTCTACCAGAACAGGACAGGGGGCCACGTTCACTAAGCAGCCGCAGCGACGCCGTCGACCACCAGGGGCCCCCCAAAGCAAGGGAGCGTGTACTCTTTGGATACGTTTTGTTAACATAATTCAAGCATTTAAAGACGCACCCTTTGGATTTGTTATCAGACCCAATCACCCCACAAATGTTGAGAATGTGACCAAAAGTGAAATGCTAATTTGTGTATTTAGCAGTATAACAGCTTCTGAGGTTGTTTTGAGGTCGTAACAACAAATTGCAAAGCCACTGATGCCAAATTTTGGACCTTGGGGTGCAACAATAATATTTGTTATTATGGCAACAGTTTTGGGGGTCATTATACCAAGTGTTGGAATTCTAGGCGCTACATTAAATGTTGGGGTCATGACCTAAAATCCAGGGAATGTTACACCAAATAACATCCTCATTATTGTATAACATCATTTTTGCTTGCGCTAACAAAATTGGGGGTTTTACACAAGGTTTTGGAATTTGGGTGCAGTGTAACAAATTATGGGATTGCGACAATTCATTTTTAGATGTCGGGAGCTGCACCTACACATTTCACATTTTGGGATTTGGTGGCACTGGAACACATTTTTGGATCATGGCAACAAAACTGGGGTTGGGAGTATTATAACAACTTCTGGGGGTTTGGTTGCACTTTAAATGCCACAAATTTGGGATCATTATACCTAAATGTTTGGACTTTAATACACTATTACAAATATTGGGATCAGACGATAAGTGTTAAGTGACTGTTAATTAAAAGGTTCAGATTTGGGGGCATCACAATACCATTTAGGATTATGACAAAAATTGGGGGTTTTGTTGGGTTTTCTTTTTGGAATCACGCCCAACAATGTACGGGGTTATAATACCAAACTTTAAGTTAAGACAACAATTTTGGGGGAATATACCAAATTTCTGGATTTGAGCCACTACAAGGAATTTCGGCTTAGTTGAGAAACACATTTTGGGGACCCCATGGACAGGTGATAGAAAACATTTTGAGATTATGATTTATACCAAATTTGAGGGTTATGGGAGTTAAACTCAGGGGTAAAATTATATATTTGCTGTGAAAATACCTTCCAATGGACTGATAGGTGTCTGTTAAAACTGTGTAACAGTTAAATCAGCAGTACTAGTAATAGTTAACTCTAACCATGTTTTAAACCTTCACACACTTTAGATTTTACCAGGATTTTCAAGTCATTTGAATTGTAGTTAATTGCTGCTGTGCCCGTACACATGCTGAGAAATGACTGGAGCCAGCCGTGCACCGGGGCATCTACATCACCGCCCGCTGCGTCTACGCTTTCAGTCTACTGCAGTCGCATGATCACACCTGTCCACTGGTGCTTCTCGCTTTGTCTTTGTCACGTCACAGCACGCAGAGGGGGTCTGTGTGCAGAGTCACTGACATGCCTGTTCTCTTGCTCGCAGGTGGAGGCAGGTCTGTCGTTGCCGAAGGCGACGGCGGTGAAACCGGTGAACCAGGTAGCAAAAGCAAAAACAGAGCTCACATGGGTCACAGTCTGCAGCACTTAGCTTTGCCACAGAGACACGCTGACCCTCCTTCGGCTGGTCGGCAGTTAATAGCTCACCTGTCGGTCTGCCTTCACCTCACCTGACATTCCAACACCTTCGTATGAAGACTCACACATGCACAGACACACAGGCGACACGGTGTTGGGGCTCCTGGGTATTTCTGCTCGGGTGTAAATGTGGAGGACGTGTGTTTTCCTTCTCACCAGAGGAAGGTTGGAGAAACACTGTCGAGTTACTGGCCACAGCAAGATGCTTCACTCTGACACGGTTAAAGTCTGCTGTAGACATGTTACAGCCCGCAAAAACAGTGGAGAATGTGCATTGGAATGAATGCAGAGAGCACACATATACAAATAGTTTTTAAAGGATTATTCAGGTTTATTACAACTTGGCTCCTTTTTTCATAGTTTTGGGCCTGTCAGTTATAACAACTTTATAGCCATCAAGGTAATTGCTGAGATCTGGGGAGCACATGCAGGCAGGGTTCCTGTGCAATGAGGGATTATTACCAACATTTCAGGTGTCTGATTGTCGGACTGCTCGTCCTTTCTTGACCCGTAATGTTTTTTTATTTGATCATTTTCAGGTCATTTCATATATATTTGTATCGTGATTTTTACATCATAACTGCAATCTCAGCAATTAATTTGATCAGTAAAATGATATAACTGATGATGATTATAATATGAAAGTTGTAACTAATCAGAATTATGCTTTAAAGACCAATTATTCAGGTGTTATTATTATTATCATTGGTTGTAGTAACAGCAGTAGTAGAAGCATCAGCAGTAACAGCTTTTTCCTTTATAGATATCTAATACTTTCTAATGATAATTGTTTTATCTGCATCTTCACTATAGAATGGTGCTGTTATGTTCAGTTCTAGGGTAGTTTCAGGGCAATATTAACTGTAAATTAAAATATAGATTCAATGTTTTATAGTTTTCAAAACCATCTTTGAGCCCTGAGTGGTGTCTGGTGTTCCTTTCGAGCTGCGTACAGGAAGGATGTCAAACTTTTTTTGGTTTCATGCACAGCTGAGCAGCTTTCATAGTAATTAACGAGGCCAAACATCCTCCTGCAATAAGGCAGGGCAGCCTGAGAGGCTAGACACAGGGCAACAAACCCCTGCACCGCTCACTGCTGCTCATTAAGCTTACTGCTTTGAGTGCACGGTAATAATGGCAGCCGACTCAGATGAGGGGATCAGCATTTTTATCTGCTCAGATCTGTGCTGATGAGGACTAAAGCAGCTGGACAGTAAGAGGACACATTACAGTTCTGTGGGTTTGAGGAATCCCGCTCTGCCTTCTTCGGCTGCCGGCCTCCAACCTCAGCTCCTCATCTGACAGAACAATGATTGATCTGTCCCACTTCTAAAAGGCTCCGCCGAACATGATGGGGCTGCTGTGCGGCAGACACCCCCCCTTGCCAGAAACAATTTTATGGTGCTTTGCCTCTAATGGAATTACAGAGGCTGAACCCATCATGACTTTATGTCAGATGGTGTCTATAGCCTTGTCCTGTGCACCGACTAAATACTCAGCGTGCTTGTTTTTGCCCCATGCATGAAGGTTCCAGCATGTTTGTGGTTGCGCCTTCTACCTCCACCCCCCCGAGGCTGCATCTGTGAAGGCTTGTGATAATCTGTGTTGTGCCTGTGGACATTCCTGCGCTCAGGTTCTCACCTAAAAGTAAAAATGAAACTAGGAGCAACAGGAAAATGAAAAGGACTCTTGTTTTTAGATCAGTAAGACATGGGGAGGAAAGAACAACATTTTGTAGCGTTAGTGTTCACTTTTCAAGCAGAAATGCTAATCAATTCCTAATTGTGAGTGTTTTGTGCTTTGTTTTGTTGTGGGTGGAATAACTTTGGCTCCCCCTCACTTTTGTTGTCTCTGGTTGATTTTCTCAGCCCACTTAAGTCTCTTAATTCAAGTTTTATTCATATAGCTCTATATCATAACAGAGTTATCTCATAGCACTTGTTAATATAGAGCAAGTCTAGACCAACTCTATATGTACAGACCCAACAATTCCACCATGAGCAGCACTAGGAGACAGTG
>JAVQJF010070525.1:0-73829 GCA_036023855.1 Gadopsis marmoratus
AGAGAACCTAATGTCACATTCCTGTGTTTAAAGTTTAATTCATGTCACTGTATACTGTATATTGCACAATATATTTAATTGTGAAACGTTAAAAGTAAACTTACTTAGGCCTACAAAGTGACACAAGACATACAGTATTTATACAATTTAGCATCACCGTCATTGACGTTGACAATAATCGGCGTTGACGACAGGTTTGCTAACAAGCCAAGATGAAAGACCTGCATGACATTATCATGAACATTGAAAGAGACAGAGGAACTTATTTGCTTACTAACCTTACACAGCTAAAACGTTTTAACCACAGTAGCAGATGTATCAGATATTATACTCATTTTTCAGCGACAGTAGCGCCGGAATCTTTCGGGTCTCACCAAACTGTTCAACCGAGGTCCCGCCTCTGACTTGACTGTAAGCCAATCATAGTTTCGGATGGCGGGGTGGCACCTGGGGTGGCCAATCAGATTCCAGGGGTGGCCCGTGCCACCCAAGGCCCCCCCTCTGGACACGCCTATGGTACCAAGGAGATGCTGTGTCCCCACTGCTGTTCTGCATAGGTCTGAGCCCTCTCGGCCAGATCATCACTGGCTATGGATACCAGGTACGGAATGGAGCAACCATCAGCCACCTCCTCTACATGACATCAAGCTGTGTGCCAGGAGTGACATCATCTCACTGATACACACCACCAGGATCTACAGCAATGACATTGGAATGTCATTCGGACTAGATAAGTGTGGTCGGATAGTATCCAAGAGAGGGAATGTAGTCAGAACTGAATAGATTAGATTACCAGATGGTGACATAGCAGATGTTGACGACAGCTACAAGTACCATGAAGTGGCCACAAGGAAATCATCCACAGCCATAAACCTCCACAAAGTAAGGCAAGTCCTGAGATGTCAGCTGAATGGGAAGAACAAGGTCTGAGCTATCAACATCTATGCCCTGCCTGTCATCAGACACTGCGCTGGCATAAGCTGGCCAAAAGAGGAGATAGAGGCAACCACTATAAAGACAAGGAAGCTCCTCACAATTCATGGAGGATTTCACCAAGTCCAGCACCCTGAGACTGTACACCAAGCGGAAGGATGAATCAACAAAGATTCATGAGTAAATCAAGAAGATGGCAGTGATGAGCTCCTTAGTGATTACCTCTGGCGGCAGAAACCCGATGAGGAAGAGAACAAGGTGGAACCATCATGGGAGGACAAACCCCTGCACAGAATGTACCACCGGCAGATAGCAGAAGTGGCTGATATCGAGAAATCCTACCTGTGGCTGGAAAAGGCTGGACTGAAAGACAGCACAGAGGCACTAATCATGGCAGCACGGGAACAGGTTCTGAGTGAAAGATCGATAGAAGCTACCACACCAGGCAGGACTCTTGGTGCAGACTGTGCAAAGATGCCCCTGAGACAGTCGAGCACATAGTGTCAGTGTGTAAGATGTTAGCAGGCAGGGCATACATGCCATAACCAAGTGGCTGGCATAGTGTACAGCAGGGACGTCCAAACTACGGCCCGTGGGCCAACTACAGCCTGTGGTCCATTTTTTATTGTGCTGCAGAAAATTCTAAAATTAGAATGGAATATGAAACCACACATGAAACTTGCACTTGACTGTATTGTACTTCTTAGTTTAAACACTAGGTGGAGCTACTGTGTTCAAGGCAGCTGCTCCACATAACAAAAGTAATGGAAGAAAACATTTGGGACAAGCTGTGTGGAGTTGCAATGGATGGGGCTCCAGCTATGACAGGCGAGCGGAAAGGAATGGCTTCTATGGTGTGCGCCAAGGTGCGAGATAGTGGAGGTGAGGCCGTTAAAATGCACTGTATCATCCACCAAGAAGCCCTCTGTGCGAAGTTGGTAATTCGAGCACAAGGGCACCACAGACAATTTCAAGCTTTCCTCTCTGATGTTGATGCTGAATACGGGGACGTACTGTATCTTTCTGAAGCACGCTGGCTGAGTCGCAGCTCCGTGCTGCAGCGGTTTTATTCCCTGAGATCAGAAATTATCTAGTTTTTGAAAGAGAAGGGCCGACCTCTTCATGAACTGTGTGACCCTCTATGGTTGGCAGACCTGGCATTTCTAGTTGATTTTACTGGTCACCTTAACACACTGAACAAGAGCTTGCAGGGCAAAGGCCAGCTTTTACCACAACTTTACGCACACATAAAAGCATTCTGTGCGAAGCTTCGTCTCTTTGAGACACAACTACGCAACTTCAATGTTGCGCACTTCCCCACACTGTCCAAAATCAAATCACCTTTTCCAAAGGCCAACCTTTCTGTTAAAAAGGGGAATTATGTGTCCGTGATCACAGAATTCAATCAGAGCTTCCAATATTTTTCTGTCACTGAGAAAGAAATCAATTTCTTCTCAACTCCGTGGATACAGAAGAAGTGGTAGAGAGTCTGCAATTAGAACTCATTGAACTGCAGAGTGATGATTCTCTGAATAATCAACATCTGCTTTTCTCCCTGCCTGACTTCTACCGGAGCTTGGAAAAGACCAAGTTTCCTGTGAAGCGACGCCACGCAAAAAGAATGATGAGTCATTTTTTCTGTTAACTCTGAACAAAAGCTGACTGAGAACCAAAATGTCTCTGCGATGTCCTTTGCATCTCAACCACTAAACCACTAAACCCCTGACATGCCAGCTATCCCTCAGTTCAAAGCGCAGCATCACTGCTCCCACTAAGTGCAATGCTGTTCCCATTATAGGTGAGTTAAAAATACAGTATTCATGTGTTCACAACCCCAATTACTTAATTCAGTCAATTAAAGTTGATAACATTTTCTAACAAATGTTAGTTAATGTGTTAGCAACCCTAATAACTTATTTGCATAACTATATTTAATATTCCCACCACCTTGTCCCCTTATTTTTCCCCCTTTATACAGGTTCTGTGAAGGGGGATCACCATCCTGAATAAGAAGCAATCTGAGGCTGCTGTTTTGATTTAAGCATATTCAATTACCAAGCATAATTTACCTACAGGCGAGGTGATATACATCGCCTCTAGTGAATGGCCCAGTATTTAGTATAGTTTTCTGTATGTGGCCCTCATTGAAAAAGGTTTGGACACCCCTGGTGTACAGGAACATCTGTGCCAAGTATGGGCTGCAAGTTCCAAGGTCAAAATGGGACACACCTCCGAAGGTGGTTGAGATTGACCAAGTCAAGATCCTGTGGGACTTCCAGATACAGACCTATAAACTTGTGATGGTGAACCGACTGGACATAATAGTGGTGGACAAACAGCAGAAGAAGGCAGTAGTGATAGATGTAGCAATCCCAAGCGACGGCAACATCAGGGAGAAGGAATACCAGAAGCTCGAGAGAAGCAAGGGCTGAAAGAAGAGCTAGAGAAGATGTGGAAAGTGAAGGCAACTGTGGTCCCCGTGGTAATCGAAACACTCAGGGCTGCGGCCCCCAAACTGGGAGCGTGGAGCCAACAGATTCTAGGAAGAACATCCGAGATCTCTGTCCAGAAGAGTGCAGTCATAGGAACAGCCAAGATACTGTGCAGGACCCTCAAGCTCCCAGCCCTCTGGTAGAGGACCTGAGCTTGAAGGAGAATTATGAATTGCCAGACAATCAAAAATGTCTCTCTCAAAGAGCCTGAAGAGGAAAGTTGAGATGGAAAACTGCAGCGTTAAGGAACAATGCACTGATAAGTATTCATTCATCGTGCCTCATTTGCAATGAAAAGATCGTTGTTGCAAAAGATCACAATCTTAGGCATCACCATTACACAAGGCATGCAACGTTCAAAGAGTCTTGCCCTGAGCAGTCAGAGGCCCGTTGCAGAAAGATTGCCACCTTGAAAGCTGGATATTCCTGAACACACATCCAGGTGGGGTTGGTAAATAATTCCTGAACACACATCTAGGTGGGTTTGGTAAATAATTCCTGAACACACATCTAGGTGGGGTTGGTAAATAATTACTAATAAAATAATTTTAACTATGACTATTTTTGGGGTTGCTTCAAAAGGAAGAAAAACTAATGCTAGATATCCTAAATACCAGAGCGCATTTTTTCCCCTCCTCACATTTGCAGAATTCATTTATATTCCCCGAGCTGGATAGGAAGCTTTGGCAGGCTGGATGTGGTCCAGGGGCCACCAGTTGGTGAACCCTATTGTGAAAAATATTGCCAAAGCGCCATACTCCAGTCACATGATGACAAATAAACTATTAGCCAATTAAATAGTTAATAAATAGGACATCCTTTTCTTATCTGTTTAAAGCAATATTATGATCAAAATAGTTTTAAAGTTAAAAGGACTACCAAAATTCTCCCATGTTAATTCACTCACTGTTTTTTTTGTTCAACTGACAACATTAGGATATTTACCTAATATTTTCTCACATAGTATAGCCTTCCTCTTGTGGGATGATTACCTGTATTCAGCAGGTATTAATACAAATCAGATGATTAGTGGCAGGACTCCTTTACATCTGCATGCTTTAGGTACTAAATACCAGAACTGCGGGCAAGTCCTCTTATTTTTTGCAAGCACCTTAACGCCATAAAACATAATAGGACCATTTTCTCTGGATTATTACCAGGAGCAGTTTATATGATTACATAAACAGTTTTTCTCACAGTAGTGACATTATTTTGTAAACGTGCCAAAAAAGAACTAACTGACACAATGCAGTGTGGCATCCCCCCCGTCATTTGCTGCACACACCCACCAGCACTTTCTGCCTTGTAGGCACTTGCACTTGGGCTTATACCAATTTCATTCCAATAGAGTCTGCTGTGTCTCGGTGGGACCTTCCTGTTAAACAAAGAACAGAAAGGTCTCTGGAGAGGAGACAGAACTCAATGTGAAACATTTAATAAAAAATAACTAAACAAGACTCCTTTTTCAGATGAATGCATTTTTGGAGGACAGTAATGCCATTGCTAATGTGTTTGCAGAACATTGAGTGCAGACTGAAGGTGTTGCTCCCAGAAGATGTTGGAGCTGCTCTGATGGACGGGGTTGTCCTTTGCCATTTAGCCAATCACATTTGTCCTCGGTCTGTCGCCAGCATCCATGTACCGTCTCCTGCAGTGGTAAGTTTCTCACTTTATGAAGTTAATAGTTGGGAGTAGTTATATGCATTGTTGCCTACAAAACCTACATAACCTTACAGCTTCGTGAAATATTTTTGTTTGTCCTGCTTTTAATTTCTAACATGATTAATATTCTGGCCTCCAGCCAAAGCTTAGCATGGCTAAGTGCCGTAGGAATGTGGAGAACTTCTTGGATGCCTGTAAGAAGCTGGGTGTCCCACAGGTAATAATAACATTCTATCATTCTTGCTCATGTGTTACTTGCTACATTCTATTAGCTTTACGTTTTTCTTGTTCATATTTATGATCTACCAATGATATCAACTATTGAGCTCTGGAAAACACAGTGAATTACAAGCCTGCAGTAATATTGACTGACTTTACTAAAGGTATCTGCAAGTTCTGTCATACACACTCATTGGTCTGACTTTTATGCTTTCCATAGTTTTAATGTAATGGAGATAGTAAGTATTGAGATAGCCGTCACTGAGGTTTCTGCCTTCACCCAATACAATGGACGTCAGTGGTATTTCATGTCAGGTGCTGGTGCACAAATCTCAGAGACAAATATCTTAAAATCACTGCACCCAAAACTATCTGCATGAGAATTATGATAAGTCAGAAATTATTGTATAAGAAAGAAAAGTGTTATGTGTATTTTAACTTTGTGTAAGTTAACTGGTCTTTGTAAAGTGCTGAGATGCAAAATCAGTGTTACAGAGAATGAAGCAGAGTGCTGTTATTGGACTGCAGGAAGTCTCATAAATGCGCTTTGGTCAACCACAAATCCTTGAGAAGGTCCCACGTTTTCCCTAGAAAATGTAGCAATAGTGTTAATGTTAGATTTATTTTAATTAAACATAACACAGTGAGAGAATCTATGATGATGATGATAGATCATAGAAAAAACAGAAACCTCAACATAAATCTGCATAGTTAGATATAACAAGAGGTAAGTGAGAATGTCTTTTTTTTGTAATTTTGGCGAACAAACCCTTTAAATAATGAGGGAAAGGAGAAGCTATGTAAGCTACACCTGTCTTTTTTGTGGACTGTAACTGACGAAAGACATCTCTCTGCTAACTCAGGACAAGCTGTGTCTGCCCCATCACATCCTAGAAGAGCGTGGTCTGGTGAAGGTGGGTGTGACTGTCCAGGCTCTGCTGGATCTGCCTCCATTGAAGCCCACTCAACTGTCAGCTGTTTGACACATGCCTGAATGTTGCGTTTAACCTCCAGTCATCCAGCCAACCCCTCTCCCCAGCCCAAACCCACACCACATCCCATCGCCAGGGACCAGAGAGCCCCTATGGGTGAGGACCCAGTGGCCAGTGGGTCTTTGGAAGTCTGCTTCTGCCTGACTGAAACAGGAGACAGGAGGGAGAAATACCTCTGTCTCTTTATATGATGTCAGCCGCCACCCACTTCCTGTCCATCACATTTTCACTTGAATCCTATTCCGAGTTACTGGGGGTCATCCTGTATGTGTGTGGACTAGCAATGTGACTGTGTGTGTTTCCTGTGTAAGCTGCACAGTTTGGACTTGCCAAGGAGAGACAGACAAGATAATTGGTCTATAGCAAGATCTGTACATCCCTCTCAACAGGCTCAGTGATTGTTGAGCCCGTACTGATAACAATTTCATGCTGGTGTTAGAGACATGTGCAGTGAGGCGATGACATGTAAGTCACTCTTCACTTCATTAAAGAAACCTAAGCTGCACGTTGGCCTCGCAGCCACACACCACTGACTGACCTCAAGGGGTTCTTACACTCTTGGGTTTCTCTAATTTGTATGGAATTAATTTTGCCCGTAAAAATTTATTTTAGAATTTATAAGTGTTCTGTTTTGTTTTTTTTTACATGGTTTGCATCAGGTCCCTACTGTATCTTCTTTTCAGCAGCCAAACCTAATTCTAATAAGTAGTTTTGACGTATTTGCAAAGCATTGCATTTGAGCACATCACTTCCCCACTTGCCTCTGAAAAGCGTGAAAACTAAGATTCATGCTACAGTAGACATTCTGCCTTCTGCTTTCCCTCTCTTTTCCCATCTTTAAACTAATGTACAAATGACGTGCACCTCCTTACATATTATTTCTCAATACAAACCTGCATGCACCAAAGGAAGTGACATTTGACCACTGTGAGAACATGTGCTTGGCTATGGCCAAAAGCATGACGGTCCTGTTTTCTAGCATTTTTTCATAGTACATGCAAGGTTTCTGTTTTTGAAAAATATTCTGTATTCTAACTTTTCTAAGGCTTTTATACTTTCTTCCCAGTCATTGCCAATTATCACTTGCCATTTTTGTGGAGATCCGCGCATGGGTTTTCCATGTTAGACACAAAGCAGTTAGGATTTTACTGCTTTGCATAACCTCAGATGCAACGTGTATATACTGTATGTGTTTGTGAGTGGAGGGTTCTGCGTGAAGGGGTTCAGTGCTGCTTAGTGCTGCTAAGTCACTCCTGCAAACCTTCCACACATGGCACGGCCTTATCTTACTACCAGGCCACCCTGCTGTATGTGGTGTCTGATACAGTTCATTATTTCAGGGAAATTATTTATGTATTTATTCATTCGTTTTATATTTATATGTTGTTGCTTTGTGTGTCTTAACCCTGACTAACCATTCAGGTGTGGTACAACTGAACATTTAGAACTCACATGTGTTTTCTGTACTCCTGGTCAACTTAATGACTCTGTGGCCAGAAATGTAAGTTTTATTAACAACGCTTTAGTGACAGCAGTAACACTTACTTTTATTTGAAGTTGGCTAACACTCATTTAAAACAAATATTTTCATGCCATTTGTTAGGAGAGATAGCAACAGTGTTGACAGCATAAGCAAAACCTGCATAATGAAGGCTTTATTCCATGGCAAATATTACGCAAGATTTGTACAGGTTCACAAAGGCAGACATATTTGAAACTGAAAAATCAAGTTATGTGACAGTTAAACAGAATTGACATCTCCCCATAAAGTTGCACCCTGCTTACTTTAACCTTTGATTTATTAAATCTGCATTATTAGTTATGTATTCTTTTTTTCTGCAGGCCAATTATCAATCTTCTTTTCAGTTGGGTGGCATGTTGTTCCAGGCAGTTGCGGTGCACCCTTCATTTAAAAACACATTATGGGCTAATTATAAATACCAGAAGTCGATTTAAACTGCCTTGACTAAACTTGACTATGAATTCATTTAAAGTAAGAGTGGAATTTATGTTGTCCAGAAGATGACACAGAGGAATTTCATGCTCCATTTTTCACATAGACACAGAATATAATGCACCTTTGAACAGAAGCTGAGGACTACGTGACCTGTATCTCTATCAGTGACACGTTGAAATGACATCAATAAAATGATCTCTGGCTATGGCAAAGGCTTTACTAGTTCAGCTATGGCAGCCTCTAGTTGACACAAAAATTTGATGAGGACATACAGTAGCTTATCGTAATGCAAATACTACTATAATATTAGTGTATTGGTTGTGTAGCTGAAACATCTTGGAGGACAATTGCACTTAATGCCACTTCAGCACTTGTAAAATCCACAAATATCAACATGTTAAACAACATTGCAACATCTTAAAACACGACATATTGTGCCTTAAAGGAGGGGTATTCTTTGGGTTTTCTGCACTCTTATGTTATTGCACTATTATGTTTATGAAATGCACCTGCAATTTGTTTTGTGTAAAAATCCATGTTATAGTTTCAGCACATCACTTCCTTGTACTTCTTTTCAGTGGATGCTTTAGATTTTGTTCAACATAATCAGCTTCTCTGCTGATGAGCTACAGCTCTGATTGGCTGCCATACTGGAGGAAAATTAAGTCAGAGCTCAATGATCAATGTTAAACAACTCCGTGGTTTAGTCCACTGACTCTGGCACGACTAGCATGAAAACTTTTCACTGTTCTTGCTTTGCACATCATTGTACAATGTCACATGCGTGTCACATGAATGTGCTGTCATCTACCTTAGAATAGGTGCCACAGAGATACAAAATAATACAGGGCTTCCAGTTTATGAGGCCTCCAGTGTAAAATTTAGTGAGAAACTCTCAGAGCCTCATGTTATGTCTGTTCCTTGTGCAGAAAATCCCTATGGATTTCTATGAATGACATCAGTGTACTGTAGGTCAGGGTGGTGTCTTCTGATGCGTTGTTGATCCCATTTATCACCATGTGAAATGTTCATTTATTATGAAAATAAACTCAAAATTGTAGCACGCAGCGCTTTGTTAGCATAAAAGAAGCTGGCTGGCTATATCTGAGCAACAAGTGTCATACAGCAAAGGCATTAGCTTCGAAGGTACCATTGTAACTTCTCATGACTTTCACCTGTCAATAATTAGACAATGAAGATACTGGACTGATGTGTAACCTACCTTAGGTTTGCTGTGTCAAATATTGGGGGATATCGTGATCAGATTCAGATACTTTTCTGATCAAAAGTTAAAAAGGCCTAAAAATCCTGTTTTAAAACTTTAGCTAACATGTATGTACACACAGCTCTCTCATATGTTACTGCACATTGTCTTGAGGTATCCAGATCACTCACAGTTACTTTATGTTTGGGGTTAAGGTGAGTGGAACTTTGGTACAACTTTGGGATCGAGGTTGAATTCTAATGCATTTTCATGATACTGGCACTGAATATATCACGGCTCGAATGGCGCAGGAAGTCATACCACAAAGAGCGATGTTTGTGTAATCATCATATGATGGCATTACTTCACCAGGAAAACATCCTGAAAGCTCTTTGTCTTTGTCTTTTATTATATAGCTGGTGGACGTAACATGACTCAGCCCTGGTGTGGATTTTGTCCATGGAATCACGCACCGCATGCCTGGGCACGATATGTTTTCCCACACGTTTTAATTCAAGTGAATATCGTGCAGCTTTATTTCTTTTTGATCTTGCATTTTTTTCTTTGTAATTACAACTGATCAAGTGTTAAAGTTAAAATGAATCTATAATGTTTTAGTTAGTAGGAGCGTGGGGCCTCCCCCTCCTCCTTTTGCTGTCCATGCTAGCCAGGAGCTGACTAGAATAGGTGTGAGGTTTCCTTCAGTTCTCTGTTAGTTTACACCCTAAAAGGTGAGATGACTCATACATCTGTTTGTTAAGCAGAGCAGAACAACTGTGACTTTGGTTCATTCTGTTTGTATGCAGTGTAACTATTTTGTCATAGGTAACCAAACTGATGCCTTATTCTTGTTTTACCTGCATATGTATGTCAAGTAGCCTGTTCATTTTTTTACTGTAAATTCACCAAGGGCCAAATCACAAAGACATCCTTTCATCGCAGCCTACTGTGTTTGTACAAAACATTCCTATGGCCACTATCAACACTGTAGACAGATGTCTACTAAAATACTCGTGCCATCGAACCTAAATGATGAAAATCACACAGACACACGCACACAGTCTCTCTCTGCTCCTGCCCGAACTTGTATCAATAGTATTCAGATGGTTTGTGTAATGACTTTCAAACTGAATATTAAATATTACATACAGTGTGATTGTGTGTTTAGCAGCGGTTGATAAGTCTTTGTTTAAAGGACACGTTCACATATTTCATCACATGCCCGTATATATATACATGGAGTCTGAGCCAGACACATTTTATCATTGTGTTCCCATGAACAGTGTTTATTTGTTGAACTTTGGCAGAGAAATACTAACACAAAGAGGGAATTTCGTACTAAAAAGACTGTAAATTTGGATGATACCCAACTGATTTATCTAACGCAGACGGCTGAAGCCTCACATTAGCTTTGGCTGAACTCTAGAAAGTGTTTTTACACAGAGTGAGGACTGTGGATTTTGCTCCCTGTCCCTTACACTATAATCCCATCAAAAAGGGATTTCTTCAGGGCCAGTATGGACTGGAGGAATGATTGTAGCGACTGATAACTCTCTTAACGTACATATGTGTGCGAGACAGGCTTAAAAAAAGTGAACCTATCCTTTAAAATGTTTGTTCTGTTTGGAGGTCTGTTTTTTTTAACACAAATGTGTGTGTTCTCATCTGTGTTAGGTTGTGTTCTTTATTGTTTGTTTATTCTGTTGTACAGATCCCACTAATAAATAGGTGTCGGGGAAGGTTTGAGGCCAGGGAGGACGTTTGCTTGTTTCTGCAGAGGAGCAATGTACATTTTGCTTTTAAGTGACACTCCCCACACCTGCAACAAAATGTAACAAACATTCAGAAATGTCTGCAACATGGAGAAGTCAGCACCTTTACAGATATTGTAGAGGTGCTGACTCTGCAGCATATGTACTGGTGAAGAAAACAGTGAAATGGTGAGTCATGTCTAAATACTACACTGCCAAGAAATTTCAAACGTGTGTATATAAGCCTTTTGTATTTTAAAACAAGTCAAATGCATGCAAGTACACAGAATAGCTGAAGCTGAACCTCTGTACATATCATCTGTATAAATTCCAGGGATTTCTTAACAAAACAAACAAACGTGGTCAATATGAAATAAAGTCAAATTCTTTGCATCTCAGTCTGTCTTGTCTTTATGACCTGCACCTCTGACCAGTAGAGCAACTTGCTTGATGTGCTGCCCAAAGCAATGTCTGCTGACACACAGTGATTTATAGGAGCAAGGTGCCAGCTCATTATATGGATTACTGTAATTAGTGACTATCCTGGAAACGATTTCCTTAGTCAGGTCAATGTGAAAGATAAATAGATAGCGGGAATGTACTAATTGTAGTTATATGAGTAAAAGTAAGAGATGATGAGGGGAATCAATTGCAAAACAAGAACAGTAAGTCAAAAACGTATAAATCATAAAAGAGGTCAATAGCCGTTCAGGGGATGCACTTGTGGTTTTTAATACACCTGCCATGCCTCCCTCTTCCTCCTCAGCCTCAGACTCCTCCAGTGTTCCAGTCTCTCTGCAGCCCAGCTCTCATGTCCCCATTTCTGACCTTGTTCCAGTTTCCCAGTCAGACCTGGTTTTGCGAGAGCCCTTTTCTCTCACAGCCTGAGGCTGCGTTTGTTTTTCTGTCGAGCATGACATCGTCTCATGTTTCTGGGTGTTAACTGATTTCTGATCCGGAGCCTGACTTAACCATCCCTGTGTCAAAATCTGGTGTTTCTCTGCTCAATACATTTTGTAATCGGTTTTATGGTTGTTTTCCTGTAAGAAAAAAAAAAAAAAGACTATTTCCCGGGAATCTATCGCTCTATTCCCAGGAAACACAATTTCCTATTTCACTGCATGCAGCCATTTTGGTGTGGTTTGAGGCTGTCACGTCCCCCTGTATGGCCTCATCAGGGACGACAACATAAACAGACTGCCGAGTCACAAGTGGCAATAAAGAAAAAGTGTTTTATTACTTGTCTATATATGGTGACTATTTACAATGGTGAAAATGTGAAACCAACCAGAAAAAAAAAATATATAGCACATAGCTTTGGTGCCGACATTCAGGGAGGCTGAGTTTGACTCCTATTTTAATGCTTTTGAAAGGATCGCTACTGCGTTAGCTTGGCCGAAGGAAATGTGGCCTCTCTTGTTACAGTGTAAATTAGCAGGCAAGGCTCAGGAGGTGGCAGTGTCTCTCTCATTGAATGATAGCTTAAACTATGAGGTGTTAAAGGAGTCCGTTCTCCGGGCCTATGAGCTTGTTCCGGAGGAACACAGACAGAAATTCATCACAGAATCACAGAGAGGCCGGATTTGAGTACGGTGCGTCCCAATAGGGAGTCTATCATAAGGCCATTGAGGCCTGGGTCTAGTGTAATGCCTGCCAGTAAACCGAGGGACTCCCCACAGCGCTCCCGAGAGGACAGGGAATGTTTTTATTGCTGGAAAAATGGACATCTTATTGCTGACTGTCTGACACTGAAGTGGAAGCCAGTTCTGCCTATTCCGGCCCTGCCAAAAGGCATGAGCTTAATCAAAGTGTCCCCGCAGTTGAGCAGGACAGTGACCTAGGGGTCACTGATGGTGCTGATCCCTGCTTTAAGCCCTTCTTATTGTATGGCAGTGTGAAAACAACCAGGGGTGGAGGAGGAGGGAGGAGGGTGGATACCAAAGAAAGGAACCAAACATAACATCCCACTCCAAGCCCTACCTACCTCACACAAAGGAACAGAAAACTACCTAACCTGTCTACTAAAAGGGAGTACACAAGGATACACGGGCGGCACCACCCACTTACCTAATGTGATTAACAGACTGATTTCCTACGTGGGTGCAATGTTTTGGGTACCCCCACCTTACCTAGTCCATCAACCTCCTACCACAGAGCACACAGCTTAAAACAACCACTCTTGCTCTTGTTCTCTCAGTCACTGTTTGCGTCTTCTTTAACCGATCCCCTTTTCTCTCCCATGTCTGTCCTCTCTCCTCTTTGTGCTGAGCCTCTCCAGATGTGATTAGCGGGCCACGCCTCCCAGCAGGTGTGCCCGGAGCCGCACGGGTGGCAATCACTCCCAGCGTCGCACCTACGGCAGAGACTCACAGAAACAGGGCAAAAACACAACAATTTACAATCCCCCCCTTTTGTCACGTAACAGATGCACAGAAGCATTGCTCTTGGATGTTTTGTTGTACGGTTAGGGTTATCTTACGCACTTCTGTTGATGGCCACTCTTATTTGCACTTATTATAAAGTCTTTTTTTGCCACACAGCTGAACTGTAAGCTGACATTTTAGGATGAATGACAATTAGAAGGAATCGCTGCCACTGATGCAGTGATATGACCACAGTAACATTTCAAGGTTGGACTCTAGTATTTAGGTTCAACCAGTTGTGAGGTAGTGTTAATGAGCATGTCTTTGTTTTAGTACATATGATCGTTTTCAGTACTTGAACACACAGGCAGTCGCATGCTAAAAATGCTGGGTTTCTGCAGGTATCTTTCCCAGAAAGAAGAAGTTGATTTGGGCAGAGATTCCTGTTAGAGCTCTCACTATTCAGCACTTATCTTTTGTGAGTCAGACAGCTCAGCTGCCATACTGAGCTGTCTCACTAGTGTCTGGAACTCAAGCTGTTTCTTCTGACTCCTTTTCAAGTGGAGTGGCCCATCTCTCCAACCTCCTGGGAGGCTTGACTGGTTCTATTGTTCTGTGTGATGTGTGCCATCACACAGAACCTGGATTAGCCCGTCCTGTACAGCCCTTTTACCTGCCTGTTAACTATGCGTGTGTGTCCTTTTGATTTGTTTGACTGTTTTACCTTGTTTGTGTTTGACACTGTCGTTGCTAATAACATGAACTGTGACATCTTTGCACTCGACCACATATTGTAAATCGACCATGGCAACATATTATCAGATTTCACACTGTATTTTTTCGCTAGAACATCAACCCTAACAAGGTATCAGAATTCAAACCACTGAAAACCACAAGGATGTGAGTGTCAGCATTTGTTACTGAAGAAGGATTTATATAATGCTTTATAGGCACATTACAACTTGTGGTTTAGAGTCACTGTGCAGACATGAATAATTTTTTTCACTTGAGAGACTAATAGTCTCCCACCTCAGGCCCCTGGTCAGACAAGCACTGGACAGTGAACATCCTGCAGTTTGCGTACCAGGAGAACATTGAAGTGGACAAAGCCATCATGCTACACTGGGCTTATTCCCACCTGGACAAGGCTGGGAGCACAGTGAAGATCGTGTTCTTTGATTTCTCCAGTATTTTAACACCATACAGCCTCTGCTGAAACAAGCTCAGGGCTTATTAGACAAGTCTTTAAAAAGATTTAGTTTCAAAATAGTTGTCCTCAAACAGTTATAAGATCTGTTTTCACAGTGAATAAATGTGTCAGACTAATCGTATAATATCCAGTTATACCACATCAGTTCTTATCAGTAAACAGTTGGCAAAGGCGTGCATCTTGTAAAGTGCAATACCATGACATCTTGTCAAATTTTCCAGACATTTACCTTCAAGCAGTTGTCAATTCATTAGACAAATTAAAAAGCTGTGAAAAGAAGCTGTGAATAAATTAAGTCAGGAAAGCTCTACTGGTTTCCCCTGTTAACAGCCTGCATTCTGGTTGATTGATGACTTTACCATCAAATGGTAAAGTCATCAATCAACCATTTGTACAAAAAGTAAAAGTACTCATTATGCATTATGCACGTATGGCCCATTTCTGAATAATATACATTGTATTATTGGTTAATAATTATTGGCGCATTAATGTCTAAGTATCACTTTAAACTTCGCAGCTGGTAAAGGTTAGGCTAATTATAACTACATTATCCATTCCTGGCTAGCTTGATCTATAATAATACATCATAATGTATTTGCTGAGTATATTTTTTATCAATGATCTGAATCTGAAAAGTAGCTAGTAATTAACACTATCAAATAATGTAGTAAAAAGTACAAGTTTCCCTCTGAAAATCAGTGGGGAATAAGTGTAAAGTATCATAATATGGAATTACACAAGAAAAGTACAAGTACCTCAAAATTGTACTTAAGTACCATACTTGAGTAAATGTCCTTACTTTTCACGACTGATGCTAGATGTTTCATCTGGGGTGTAGGGCATCCATGGATGGATTCAGACCCTAAATTGGCAATGGACCAGAGGGACTAGGAAGCCGTGGAGGTGAGGACCTAGAGGAACTGGTGGGGATGGACCAGGCAGCAGCAGGACTCAGATGAGGAGTGAATCTGGGGTGCAGAAAACAACAGCAGATAAGTTACACAATCAGGAAACGCCAACAACGTTGCGCAGCCAAGACGTGGATACCACATAGGTGGTGAGACGATCTGGCGCAGAGTGGAGCGCTGGCCTGTCCTTAGTACTGCAGAGGGTGATGATGGATGAGATGCAGCTGTGCCCCACAATCAGCTGGAGAGGAAACCAGGAGTTCCTCCTCCGGACCCGGCCACACCCACAGCCCAGAGACACAGGAGGAGAAGAGGATAAAGACAGGCACAACAATGACTGGTTATCAGGAACTATCAGCGGCTGTTTTGTCTGACTAATAGTGTGTAACTAATAGTAACGTATCAAATAAAGCATGTATTTGTCTGTGCTGTTCCCATGACAAGAGTGGGAATTAATATTGACAAGGACCAAGGTACAACTGAACTGGACACTGTAAATTAAATTATAAGGAGTATGGTCTAGACCTGATCTATATGAAAAGTGTCTTCTGTTATGATTAGAATTGATTTTAATCCTATTTTTGGATAAATGGGGGAAAAATCTCTCTTCCATCACTGGATGTGCATTGGTTCAGCTAGAGTTATTCACATGATTTAATAATAAATGTAGGCTTCTAATTGTTTTGGATTCTGCATGATTCTGCAACGTGATCTTTATGCCTGTGCATTTTATTCATCCACAAATCGTAAGGAGAGGACAAGAGGCAGCGTGGGAAGACGCGTGTAAAGAGTGTACATCGAATGAAACCGTTTGTTTTCCCAAATAGCAACGGCCTATACCTGCCCATCCCCGCTCTCATTATCTCCCTCTTCCCCGGCACTCATACTAATATTCACAGCGCAACAACATCTAAGATCAGTGCTCCCTGATTCCCCTCAGAAGAGTCAGACGTTGCCAGAAGAAACAACAAACGGAGTTTTGCGTTATAGCTTGTGAGCATGAGCACACATGGCCAGTCCACCCACGCTGTGTGTCTCATAAACTTTGCCTGAACCTGCCTCAGAAGGAAACCGCGCTCTCACGTTCAAGTAAGTACATTCGCCTCTGAGCCGGACTGCTTTGTTTGGCGGAGCATTATATTATGTTGTTATCTTTTTATTCTAATTCTTATTGTGTGTCTCCTGGAAAAGTCATTTCTCCTTTAAGGTTTTTTGTTTTTTTTTGTGATTCCATGCTTTTATTTTAATTTTATTTTTTAGAATTTGATTACTATTAATATGCTGTTAAACCATTTAGATTCGAATTTAATATTCCTATTGAGTGACTGCACGTCTGAAAATAAATCCGCCCGCGTTTTAATTGTATTTTTGCCGTTGCAACTGCTTTAATGTAGTTTTTATCTCCCAGTCTTGGTTGTAAGTGCGACACTGATGGCGAGTAAATGCTGGTCGACTGGTCATGCGACACTGATGCTGCTCTTAATAACCTGGCTGGAGAGCATGCCTTGCAATGGATTTACAGGTTGGTCCAGATTTTTTATTTTTGACTTCAGTTAGCCCATTCAGTTACCAGTCTTCTGCAAGTCTTGCACACAGTGTTGAAACCAAAACCCTTAACGTGGACAAACCAGACAAACTAAAATAAAATGAACGGATTGTTCTGCAGAGACAGGGGGTGGTTGCCAAGTAGGATAGCTGCGACTAAACGTTTCCGAGAAATCAGGTGCGAGCTGTCAGAATATGAGCGCCTCGTTTTACTTGCACAATAATTGTGGTGAATTGCGGACACTATTATCTGCAATTAGGCAATTAAATCGCGCATATTACAAACCATTTGTGTTGCTGAGATAGTTGCACACCTTTTATTATACTGTATGCTGCTAATCACCTGATGAGAGAAGATTGAACATTAACATACTAAAGAGGCTTTTGCAATAGATGCAACACTCTGTAAATAAATATCATTTTCACTTGTAGTGGATCCTCCAGAGGACGTTGTGATACAAGACCCTGGCCATCTTGGACATCTGGAGATTGCATGGAGCCCTCCAGCCAGTTTGATTAATATGAGGGAGTGCCCAAAACAGTATCAGCTGGAGTACTTCAACACATACAAGGATAGTTGGACTGTAAGTGCTTACCATTTTATTCAAATCTTAATAAGTTTGAGATTGTGTTTGTCATCTCAACAGGGTTGCATCTGTAACCCTGTTGAGATGACAAACAGGCCTTTCAATGCACCAGACAATGCAGCAGGCAGCTTAGGCTGGATATGATTATGTTTTTGATGTGTCTGTGGAAGCTGCTCCACTTCAGACAAACCTGATTGAATAAGATCTACCTGAAACAAGGACGTGTTTTTGGAATAAAAAAAGAGTCTGTTTTCATATGCTGACAAAATTAATCGTAATCTTAAACTTCCGAAATCTGCCACTTCACTCAGGATGACCTGCTGTCTCCCTTTCATTGTGGAGCTTTACAGTGTGGAGTCACTGATTTAAAAAGGAGACTAGTTGTGTATCAAACTGTTCCAGGTTTATTCTTTCACCTGTTCGGAGTCATTAAAGATATGTAGGTGCTTTACTTTAGGCCACTACATTAGAGAGGAAAGGTTGATTTAGTTCTGTGTAGCCGTAGCCTCAGGTAGAGTAAGGAGCTATTTATCTTTTTAGATTATAATATTACATCACGTTTTAATGTGCCAGACGCCTGAGTCATAGAGTTAAACAAAACCGCTGTCATCACACTGGGATATGCTTGACCAAGAATGGACTAACCATAAAATTCCTGGGTTGGTCATATTTCTGCCTGCACAAGGTGGAATAAGCAGGAATAAGCAGGATTAAAAGAATTATACTGATGTTGTTATGTTTCCAAGGGATGCCGGTCTTTGACTCAAAAAGGCGTCACGTTATGATGACAATGATAGCTATGACTACGTAGAGACTATGACAATGTCCACGTCTGTGCCTGTGGTGATGACCTACACTAGCAATGGCTGTGAATAAGATTATGGTGATGATTACAGCCATATCTAGACTACTGTGACTAAGCATAAATGAAGCTCTTTCACAGCCTTATACAGTCCAACCAATTCTAGTTGTAGCTGTTTAAAGTCTGAAACACAGCAGCTGTCAAAGCTTGACCCTGACTTACTGAAGATTAATATAGTTCTGTGCACAGCCCAGTCTTATTGACATTTTAAAAAAGTGCATTTACTGTTGGCAGGATATGATCAGTTTCCCATGATGCTTGAATCATTCAGGGGTGAACAGCTGAGGTATCAAATTTGGTTTCAAACAGCAATGACTGGCTGACTGCAGTTATCAGCTTTGAATACAAAGGTACAGGGAAGCAAAGTGTCCGTTTTCCCCAGAACAGCATCTCTCATGGAAATCATATAATTTAAATGACAGTTTTTCTGGATTGGCAGGCTATCAGGACGATTAGGACGACATTCAGTGCCCAGTTTGATCTGATGAAAGATGTCAGAGTGAGATTGTACACCTTGCTGAGTGGACCCTGCACCAACGGCACTGTGATCAAGAGCACGAGCTACACTGAACTGCTCCGGAAACCTCCCAGCACAGGTCAGTCCTCAAGGTTTTATAGATGATGGTGAACACATCAAAATCAGATATTGTGAAAAAATGTATGAATTGACATTGATTGGTTTTGTTCACCTTTCTATCTCTAGGTGTTGTGGGTACCGCAGTCGAGGATTTTGTCTGTGTGTACCATAACATGAAGTACATGGAGTGCAAGTGGAGAAGAAGTCCAAAGATGCCTGCCAACTCACAGCAAAGTCTATATTTCTGGTATGTCATATGCCAACCAACTGTTTTTATCCACTTCAGCGGAGGTCAGTTAGTCCACCACTTTGGTCTGAAAATAAATGATCTATTAGATGGATTCCCTTAAAATTTTGTACAGACATTCATGGTCCTCAGAAGATGAATTCTAAGGATTTTGGTGATTCTCTGTCTTTTCATCCAGCGCCATTATGAGGTTAGTTAGTTAGTTAGTAGAATAAAATGTCTCAAGATGGATTGTCATTAAATTTGGAACCAATTTTCAAGATCCCAAGAGGATGAATGCTAATGACATCGATGATTCCATGACCTTGAATCTAACACCACGAACAGGTTGAAATTTTAGTTACAACTGACGGACTGGCAAAACTGCTGCACCATTTCGGTGTGAAGCATTCACCTAGAATAACTTGTGTTCTTTAAAAGGATGCACCATGCGGTAGACAGGAAAACAGCTGCAGCTGATTATGCTGGGAATTGTTGATGATCCTAAATAACAACTTTAACAATACGGTCTGGATGAATAGATAGCACCAGAGTGCGAAATACGGGGTGTGTGAGTAGGTCTCGGACCCCCTAATTAACAACTAGGTGAGTTTGTCTGAGCAGGAAATGATTAAGAGAAAACATGGCGCTTCATCCTATTTATTTTTTTTACATTTATTTAGTTCCTCCTTGTGCGTGCCAACATTTTTTGCCTGTAATTGGAGTGGGCCACCTCGTGAGAACGTTTCTAATAACATTTCTTATTTCTTTCGGTTGAATGAAAAGTTGTGTGTATTTTTTTGTTGCCGCCCATGCCACAAGACCCTGCGATTGTCATAGAATATTTCTCACACAGGATAGCATCCATCTAAGCAGTGCATTATCTGGTCTATTGTCTCTTTCCCAGGCACAAGAAACTGGAACAGGCAGAGGAATGCCCAAAATACCTCATTTGGAGCGGAATCAGGAGAGGATGCACCTTTACAGAGACGTCTCTCCCTGAATTCACTGATATCAACTTCTGTGTAAATGGGTCCTCTCCTGAAGGCCCCCTAAAACCAACATACATCTCTCTGCAAATCCAAAACCACGGTACATAAATGTTTTCCTTCTGGCTTAGTACAGTTTTAACATGTAATCTCAGTGAGTGGACTACAAGTGGCGTTTTTACTTGCTTGTTCCTCTCAGCTTACTATCACAATGTCTAATCTGCTCTTCCTTGTTTTAATGTTTATGAAGTGAAGCCTGACATCACAGAGAAGCTGCACCTGCAGACAGGTCCAGACACGGAGCTGGAACTACACTGGGACAATCCTGTTGGCAGGGTTCCTGGACACTGCCTAGAATGGGAGGTGGAACACAATCACGAGGCAGCTGATGGAAAAATTACACAGGTATTTGTGTATTGTCAGATATCTTACCTCTGTCATTTTAAATGGGCTTGGAATGCAGAAAACTGAATAAGGCTGCTGTGAGAGTCATATAAGTATACAGGGTAGAGGCAAATAATAAGCTATACAACTTCAAAACATACACCTGCAATAGCATCTTCTTTACACAACATTTATTTGTTTAGCTGACGCTTTCATCCAAAGTAACTTACATTAAGTGCATTCAACCATGTGGCGAAAAGTACATCGACTTGCATCATAATTATACATGTGCATCTTATAATTTTGTGTTTAGATGCCTTTACTCTTATAGCCAAAAACATTCCCAGAATCTGTATGTAGAAATGTGTTTCATTACCTAACCTTAGCAGTCACTCCTTCTGAAATTATTTATCGTGACTCCACATATCAAATTGAGTGCAACACCAAACTTATGCCTGCCAGACCGGCAAACTGTTATCAAAACACTGTTGACATTGTGAATAATTGACATCAGAATACTTGATTCGCAGTCACATGAATCACAATATGATCTCACACTTCCAGTTTAACAGAACGTTCAGAGACTTATAATGACATGCTTAATGAACTATATTAACAAGCTCTTTCATTATCTTAACACACTGTAGGCATTTAACAGACATGGAGGAACATTGACATTGTGCTTGTGGCCACCTGATGTAAGGCCGATATTCAGTGGCCACCGGTAATTTTCTAATTCTAACTTTTATTATATTTAGATTTTAACCACACAGACGAACCTAACTCTGCCCCCCATCCACAACAATGAGAGACATTGCTTCAGGGTTCGGTCCAAAGTGCACAAGTATTGTGCAGACAAAAGCTTTTGGAGTGAGTGGAGTCGTCCGGCATGTCACCCAGGTAAAGATGTTTCAATTTACAACAACATTGCCCTAAAAACACCTTTTTAAAACTTTTAGAAGATTTTGTATATGCTTAATCAATTATCAATACTCTCCCAGTCACTGTCTTTGTCTGGATGTTCCTATGAGATTTTTCCCCATTCACCAAATCTTTTTGTTATAAGTTGTGATGAGTCACAGACATAGAAAACTTTGGCTTGAGTTTTTCTGAAATCATGGGTTTAAATTCCCGAGAGATTTGTATTTATTCCCACATTCCTGAAGGATCTATTCAACTGTTTCCAGTGGGTGAAGGATTTACAAACTAAGCTGTAAAGCAACTTTTTTGTTTAAAGCCACATCAACAAGTCCTCATGAGTCACATTAACTTTGTGGATCCCAGCTGGAAGACCCTGACGTCATCATGAATTGGTAAGTTTAATTTACTATTTTTATATAATGTTATACTTTATATTGCAAAACATAGCACATACATGGCATCGTTATTATGTTCATGGTCTATCCTTCTGTCCTCGTGTCAACTTTCATTTGAGCTGTTTTCCCTCTATATTGTTTTCAGAGCTAAAGAGGATTTTGTTTGAAGTAATAATCTATAAAGATTTTCAGATTCTGAGAAAATACATATCTCATTCTAATGTACTATGTATTTTAATATATAATTTATATCACTGCAGCCAGGTGTGTCAGAATAACAAAATGACAGGTCAGGATATCAGACAGTATTAAAATCATGTTTTTTTATAAAACCAAAAAATTAACAATTAACAATCTTAATTTGTACTAACTGTCTCCTCTTTTCTTTTTTTTACAGTCACAGATCTTGCCAAGCTCTGGTCCATTTGGGGGGAAGAAAGGACACAAACTGAATATATGATGATAATTGTCAGTGGCTTAAAGTGATAAATGCACCACAAGTATATTTATGAGCTTCAAACGAGAGATGTCCAGTGTCCCAAAAGGCCTCAATTGCACTTTCTATCAAAATATTTAGTGTATTTTGATTTACAAATTTGGGGGGGGGAAGGTTGTACATCAACCAAATTGATAAGTATTATCTTAAACTTCTGTATGGTAGACGGTTTAAAAACATGTATTATTTGCGTTTATGTTGAGTTTTGCATTACATTTCTGACTTATGTTACTATATTTTTGTACTGAAAAATACATTTTTCACTGATGTACCATAATAAGCAAAGGTCCTAAAGAGAAGGCTGTAACTTCATCAACCATGATGGTACAAAGTATTCTTGGAACGTTTAGGTTACAAATGTGTACAAATACGAGCTGAATTAATGGTACAGTTACTGAATGTACTCAAGATAGCATGCTGAGTCACCCTGACGGCACATGAGAAATCATGTGTTTGTTGCAGTGCTAGTGACTCAGACTGTCTGTCTGTATCTGTGTCTACGGTAAAGAGTGACAGTTAGCCAAGATGGACTGCAGCCATTGCCTAATGTGACATTTTTTGCTTTAGAGACATTTTCTTCACTAGAGGAAGTACATAAATGTACTTTGGAATGAACTGAATTGACAGTTATGACATGGGACTGCTGACTCATTTCTGGGGCATGAAGCTGACAGGGTATTTTGCTGTGTAATTTAAGGGTTCTTGAAGGCAACAGTGTTTATACACTTTGCACAGAGAGTGGAAGGAACGGGGTGTCAATACAGGTCCAGTAGTTCTTCTGTGCCCCTAGAAGGTAAACGGCAGTTGGCCTTCGACGTTCCTTGTTAAAATCAACCTCCTTTTGGATTATCCACCAATAGTGAAATAACTTATTGGGTATTTGTTTTGTTGTTTTTGTCTTAATGGTTGAGCATTTACTAAATCTCTTGTCAGTTTGTTCAATCTTCCCTGACTTCATTTTTGTTTAAATTCCTATTTTTACCAACACTATAATGTACCTAAAGTATCTGTGGCTTCAGGTTGATAAGTGAAAGTCTGTTCACTTCATTCTGTTTTGAAGCATCACAATGTTTTTGCAGAATAAACCTTTTGTTTTAGCAAACTTTGTGTTGGTGTGAGTTTCCTTCATTGCATTCCAGATGGTTGATGGTTGATGGTTATAATTGATCATTTTAGCCCCCCTGCTGTTTACTCTCTACATACATAATATCCATTTTCCAACTGAACATTGTGATGTTTATTTTTATGCTGACGATACCATCTTCTATTCCATCGGCTCTGTTGCAAACCAAAATCCTTGTATGCATTTCACAAGAGCGCAAAGCTTTAATGTCCCTACTCTGGGGAAATGCAATGATATATTACAGCATTATGTATTAGAGATTTAAAGACTATGCCATCTCAGTTGCTGACATTTAACACACTTAGTTGAGCTCAAAGTGAACAACCATGACACTGGATCACAGGTCTTTAAAGGTTTAGCTCTGATCTGAGGAAGACTGGCTTCCAATACTGTGCACGTTGCACTGTATTTGTTAAACTATATATGCATTGTCCCTTAAATTTTGGACACTGAAAGAGGACAATGACAGGGGTGTGATCTTAAAGTGAATTCTGACAGTCAGCACTTTAGAAGAATTTCATCTGAACAAAATGCTGTAGCACAACACTAACCCAGCAAAAATGTATCCAAATTACTTGTGTGTCTATAAAATGTCTAAATATGGATCTTCTGCTTTGTTTGGAGATTGTATGTATTGTAGATTTTAGTTGTTTTTGTAAGGTTCATTGATAGATTGGGTATGTAAATAAACTGTAAATAAACCTGACCGCATGTGTTTTGTTGTTTTTGTTTAGAAAAGAAAGTCGCACCTGAACCAGAATGGGATATGGTACCTGTCTATGTGTATATCGCTATTGCCATCATTGCCGTACTGGTGTTGTCGCTGTGTGTCGGGGCAGTGCTTCAAGTGTAAGTAAAAACCCATATACAGTATACTATGTACACACACACACACACACACACACACACACACACACACACACACACACACACACACACACACACACACACACTGAGCTATACAATGAAAAGGGAAGGTAAGCTCACTCCAACCTGTCCTTCCATTGTAGGAGGAGATCAAGACAAGGGAAGAAGCCAGACTCCCTGCTCACCACCCTGTTTTCCAGAGATCCAGCTGTGGTGGAGGCCTAATAAGGCTAGAAAACCTGCACCTTCTTTGCCCTCAAAAAGCAAGTCTGACAGATGTGTTTATTGTTGCACTCCTCTCATCTTTCAGGGTCTCTGATTGAAAATCACACAATGAAGCTCTCAAAGATGCCACACAGTCATTACCTGAGATTTTAACCACTTCTAACACATTACTGAAGACATTACATACTAGGCTGAAGGTTACACTGGGTTATTACAAAACAAATATAAACTTATTATATTATTCCAAAATACTGTAGCCAACAATGCTTGCCATTTATATTTAAATTTTTATACAGATGCTTGAATTTATGAACTATTCTGAAACTGGAATTGTTACATTATGGAGAACACTATGACCCTTTATGATTGTTTTTAGGTTGGATGTTTACATTTTACAACCAGCTGTTTTAGTCAACAGAGATTACTTTGAAGGTGTTGTGTTCAGGAGCAATTACAAATTCTTTAGAAATTTGTTTATGATGTTTTACTATTTACCAGATCTGTTTCCAGCTGGTTCAGTCCACTTCATGTTGTGGAGAAATTCCACTTTTTATTGAATTCTGTTTTATGTTTTTATTGTTTTGTTGAATTGTTAACGTTTTGCTAACTTGCCAGTTAGATCAGATGATAAAAAAAAATTGTATTATCGGGGAAACGGTTTTGTGCTGTGTTGTTATTGCACACTTCAAGCCAGTGAAGTGTTATTATAAATTATGAATTTATAATGCAGCAGCATGGGATCTTTTTTCTTTAAATGGGTTAATACAGAAGAAATGGATGTGTCAAGATTCTTTAATGCCACGACATCTTGCCAGTTTTGACTGTTGAAGAGTTAAAGTTATAATTCATAATGACTGCAAAACGATGTTTCTGTAACATCAAATATTCACCAAGTGTACCCCACCCTTCCTTTGACTTTTGTACATGTTTTTGTATTAAATTGTATCATTGGTCAGATGTTGTTTTATGAGGTAAAAAAAGGTGTCTTTTTTAAAAAAAAGCAAAATCGAATGTTCCAAGACATCCAGATACCTGACTGTCTGTACAGATTTTATAAGCAGCATAAATAATAATAAACAGGAGTTAAAATGCAGACAATGAATATGTCACATGCAGAGTTCATGTTCTCATCCTGTGGGACTGTTTTCATTTCTTACTGTGTACATGTGTTATAGGGCCTGAGAGGCGGCACTGCATTTAATGTTTTGTAATAATCATCCTCATCAAGATCATTTCAGTCTCTGCTTCATCTACTGTCTACTTAAAGTTATTCTCAGTAAGAGTTTAGGGGGTTTTGAAGCATGACCTCCTTTTATACTTCCTTTTATGGCAATATAATGCAAGAATATATTTTACATTGTATACTGTTTAATGGGATTTTTGGGTGTATGGTACTTCACCTCATATTATTTTATGGGTGACATTTAACATGTGTTCACATATTGTATGTCTACAATAAAAACACAGTTTACTTTTCAAATGCTTTTTCTCTAATCTATGTGCTGACGTGCAGGCTAGGAAAAGATGCATACGAGGAGGATATCTTGGCTTTTTTTCATTAAGGGCACAATATGGGATTTTTGTCTCACAAGCCGTCTGCAGTACATTTAGTCTGCAGCTGAAACTAATAATATCAAATGAACCCGCTGAACTCTTTGACACACTGAACTTCAAAAGCCAAAACATTCTAGTGGAGACTTGTCAGAGGGAGATTTCATCATAACTTTCTTTTTTTTGACAGAAGCATACATATACAGGGTAATTTACATCTTAAAATGTAAATGGCTCAGTAAGCATAGTATTTAACATCTGCATAACCTTGTCTGGAAATAGCTGGAAATACCTTATAATCTATTTGTTTTATCTGCTTTGAATCTGTTACAATGTATTTGTATAAATAGCAATGATAACAAGCACGGCTGCATTTTGCACACATTGTTCCTATAGCTGTCTTATCAGATTGCTTTAAACATAATTTATTTTTATGCAATCAGAATATTTTTACAACCTTTCCCACGAGCCAACACTCAGCAGCCTCAATACCAGTTAAATTTAAAGAAAATGTGTTTTATGTACAGCAGGACATTCATGGCTGCATACAGTGTGCAACCCATAAAGAGGAACATTTGCCTTTTGGTTTCCAGGGGAAACACCAGGTCAGATGTGAATATTCTGCTCAGCATTTCCAGAAATGATATATTGTATATACTATAGTATACAGTATATCAATAGTATTGTTCAACTGTGCTCCAGCGCACTCTGGTGGAGAGTACGGCGATCTGCACTCTGCAGCTGAATTCCTCACAGGTTAAACTGCGTACTTGATGCTAAATTACAGTTTATGCATGTACAACGATTTCAAAATATATCCTTGATTCGAAAACAGATATTTACTAAAGGGCACAGAACATACCAAACTGTGACTACAATTTTATTTCATTTGTGATTTCCTTATTGTCATATACTGATATTTATATTTTGCACATCCCTGCACAAACCTTTACAGCCCTTTCATTTAAAAAAAGATAGTCATATTGTATTGATTATTTAGAATATTTGTCAATTTTCAGTTTTATATTTATGCTTGACTTGCAGGACTTGCTTTATCTTTCTTTATATTTTCTACTTACTGTGTGCTTTGTTATGCACACTCTCACTCTCACACTCACTGATCAGAAATAAAGCGAAACAATAAATGTGAATTATTTAGCTCATTAGTGGGCCCCTAATGTGGCATAAAAAAGTAGACAATTATTGATAATCATTATGAAGGATGAAGTTCAGCCCATAACAATAACATACCAAAGTAGGATTAGATTAAAAAATGAGACCAACACTCATGTTTTTAATTATTATAGCAGGTGTAGTTAAATGCACATGTTTTGAACTTAAATGATCCCATGATGTGGAGCTTGCAAGAGTCATTGAATAATTCACATTATAAAACATATAAAAAACAACATTTTGATGTTCATAAATTTCACTATTATGTATTATGTATTCATGAATAATTCGTAGTTTATCCTCATTATTTCTGCGTAATAGTTGCTTAAATAGCTATGTTTATTTTTTTCCCAAGTTATAATTATAATTGCCACCTCTTATTTTTAATGGTGGGAGTGACTGGAACTCTGCAGTTTGCTATAAATATTTTCTATTTTGTGTTTTAGCAGTTAGGCAGCAAATTTATTAATTAATTAGACCACATTGTTTGTACTGAAAGTCAAATATTGTTGTGGCTCAAATACGTATACTAGTTCATCCTGATTATTTCATCTTAATAGTTGATAAAATTGCTACATTTAATAACATTTCAATTTATTTTTGATTTCCTATTTGTCTTCCTCAGCCACAATAGCATCGTCTACAGGTGGGCGTGGTCTCACATATGTGACCAAGAGATAAAAAATGAAATAGATTTGAATTAAACTTGTACACTTGTTCATATTAATATTTTTAATTTAACTTTTGATTAGGATGTTCTGACACATGTGAGTGTGATCAAATGTTTATGATGCCACTGGGCATCTTGTTATGTTCAGGGTCTTTCATTACATTATGTGTGGGCATTTATTGTATGTGCCTTGCCCTTAATAAACACACAGTCTACACTGTTCTGTTGACGCTTCATGTAGATCACACCAAACTAGTAAATCTGTTTTGCAAGTGGACATTAAAAATATAATTTCCACTGCTTGATATTTTTTTTCGTGTTGGGAGAGTTACCATCTGGCTCCAGGCTGACTGCTGTTTTTTAGTGTTTGATGCAACATTCACTGACATCCACAAGGTCAGCTAGGCAGCTGGCTGCTTCCCACACCAGGTCGCCATGTTCACACCTGTCCATGTGCATGTGTGTGTGTGTCTGTGTGGGTGTGTAGCTGTGTCGCTCTTCTTCACATCATTTGGCTCATGTTTAACAAGACAGAGTTCTTATATGATTAATAAGTAGAGCATAAACGAGAGACACTCTAAAAGAGCATGCACACACACTGATATTTCTCATTTTTGTGTCCTGGTGAATGGGAACTGCTCAGATTATTCCGATGGAAACTCTTAACTGCTGTGTGTCCCATCCAAATGAAGCACCCTTGCCACATAACAAAACAGAAGGTAATGGATGGTATGCAGCTCGCTGAATGATAGAATGATTCTGAGGAGGCACACAAAAGTTATTCAAGTGACTTGACTGTTGTATTTGTGTTTAACGGGACCCAGGGGGCTGCAAGGCAGCACAAGTGTGATAGTGAAGGAGATGAGAGTAACATTTTTGGGTTAATATGTAATTTTGGTGGAGTCAAGCTTGATAGAGGATTGGTTGGAGGGAAATGTATAGCCCAGGTGTTACTTTTCAGGACATTTCTCTGCAGAGGACTTCCACTGCGGAGGATCAGAGGTGGAACTGGACAACGTCAGGTTTGCATGTCTAATTTTCTTGCATTTTCAGTACATCTGTCCATAATCTTACCACTTAAAACAACAATTTCCCTCCTCAGGCGCCAAGATGTCAGAGCCCATCTTTGTCTCTGCCCCCCAGGCTCAGTAACTGGAATCTGTCCCTGCTGAGTGAAAGAGTGCAGGGCCTGGCTGGTTACTGCACCCAGGGGCCAGGCAACTCTCCAAATGCCACATTATCTCCACTACAAATACGATCATCTGCTTGAGATTTATAATCAAATGTGACTAAATGTGTTTTCTGTCTTAATTGCTGGATCAAAGGCTTTTTCTTGCTTTCGTTGTTTCCTCTGCTGACATACGGTACAGTAAGAGTTGTGCGAACGCTCTGTGGCTGTAGGAAAAGCTGTGGTCATGTCCAAAGTATTCAGAGAGCATGCCGCTGCAGAGGCACAGAGTCATCCGCAGCTGCAAAATGAGTCTGTTTGTGTTAAATCAGTATTTATGAATAATATACATTTAATATAGATAATTACAACCATTTTTGTATCTGTGTTTCAGGACAGTCTTACTGAGGTCTGGTGCCCATTCGTATCAGAATAATCTTAAACCCAGCCACACTTCAGTGCAAGCGTAGAGCTTGTTCTCCTGCCTACCTGTCTCTCTGTTCCACCTCTTTATTATTTCTATCGAAAGAATCAAGATAAACAAGTCTGATTGAAACTGATACTGGATAAGCATTTTTTGTTAAACATGCCCTTCCGATGTGGAATCTCACCTTCAGCTTCGTCTCTCGTGGTTCATGACGGTTCTGGCAGCCTCACACCAGCAGATATTATCGAGTTTGATCACTAATTGGGGGAAGACATGTGAGTGTGGGTGTAGTCTAACATGATGCTCATGCAGGTACTGAATGCAGAGGCAGAGGCAAGTCCACAGAATCAGATCACAGGGGAAATTTACAACTGGCACTTACACTGGCACCACAACTGGTAAAACTTGAACAATGCCTTTGGTGAGAGTGCATATTTCTTGTTACTCTGCAGTTGCATGTAATGCTAGAAGAGAGGTAACTGTGTGGGTGGAGTGCTGAGAACGAAGGCCTTCTGGCATTTCGACATCCGGCCTTGACAACACCAAAACCAGCGAGTGCATAATTTTTCTCGGGGAAATGCATTTGCATGTGGATCAGGTGGTATACTGTATGTATAGAAGTGTATATAGTGTGTGTGTGTATATAAGTATGTGTGTAAGATTATAAATATTATTCTGCAGTAGAATAAGAAAATGTTTAAATGTCCACAAATGCTCCACTTCTTTTCAAAGTGGCATGTCCCCGCTCACTGTCAAAACATCTTTCATTGTGTGTTCTCTGCCGATGTGTAAGTAAAGACAACAGGCTTTACATGTATGTGGGACAAGACAGTAGCGTGTGTCACGCTTTAGAAACTATGTCCACCAGCCTCCATCACCTTTAACTTGCACGTCAAATTTAGAAGATTCCCAAGAGGTCACTGCTATTATAAGACAACCACTGCTCTGGCACCTCACATAACACTACTCACAGGAGCAAAGTATCGGGGTCACATGGCCCCGGAATTTGGGTCCTGTCCTGCCCCTCCCTCCCTCCGAGCTGTTGATTCGGGTGTAAATGGTGTCTGCAGCTGGGGAGTTTTCACGCTGCTGAAGCTGTGCAAATTGTTTATTTGCAGATGTTCTCTTTTCAGAGAATATTTAACCAGCTGTTGCAGTTTGAACTCTGTGGGGGTAAAGAAAGTGTGTAGAAAGAGACTTCGCAGCAGGCTGCTCAGGTGTGGCAGTGCCTTCTGTTTTATACAAAACACCCAGGGAAAAAAAAAAACACAGATCTTCTTAAACTTGCCTCTCATTAGCACACTTGGACAAAAAACACGAATGAACTACCTACCTTATGATCTGCAAACTAAAAGATATATATAAAAACAAAATAAGATAACGTGTTGTGTGTTGCAAAACGTGTGCTGTGATTTGCAATAAAATGTTTAATGTTGCTCATTATGCTTCAACCAGCAAGTCGCGTCTTTACACATCAACCTGGTGATATCGCTTTAAGCAGCCTGCGGTGGCTTCCTCTGAGGAATCTGTGCCCTGGATAACAAAAGTGTTTTGCATTTTTGTCTCAGTGCCGTTTGGTCTAAAAAGGGTGGGCACCCTGGATGCCTCCCCTCGTCATATTCTGCCAGAGGACAGTTTGCGACCCACTGGTGTCAGAGTGACAGATAAGCTGCAGAACGCGACGTCGTAGTACTGAAAACAACTGTTGGCAACAATAATGCACACTCCCGATACTCCCAAAACTACAATTGTTTATTCTGGATTATCCTTCATGTAGAAATACTTTGTACACATTTACATTTTTCGTTTGAGGGAAACTAGTGTGAGCTCCCAAACAAACTATAAACACTCGAGAGCTCTCGCATGTATCGAAGCTGTCTAATATCAGAAGGCTTAGCATTGCTAGATTATGTTTCAGATAGAACACACAGAGGGAGAAGTTAAGCTATTACAATATTGATAAAGTGGAAAATGATTCTATAAATACATTAACAACAAGCCTGTCCTGCTACGAAAAGAATAAAAAAAGGAAAAAGAAACGTGGAGATAAGTCACTCCGGTTTCAATGTTCAGTCACTGCACATTCAGGTCTGTGCTGAGAAGCCACTGTCCTGTTTCTCTAACAATAGAGACACGGGTCAACGTGCAGTGGAAACGTCCAGCATCGGTGGCTCGTGCCTGTCCAGAAAGCTCTCTGGGCTTTAGCTTTGCCGCCTCGCCCCCGACTCCGACAGGGCTGAGAGACCCAGTGGCTGCACGGGAGGAGGGGCGGTGGTGGTGGTGTGGGGTCCTATTCATACAGCCCTGGCCTAAATTAGGCCTTCCCAACCGGTCTAAAAATAACAGAGAGAGCTAAACAGCATGAGAAAGACCGAGCCAGGGTCTGTTCTCGCATGCACATTGGCTGTGTGCAGCGCGAAGAAAAGTAGCACACCTCCTGTATATGTGTGTGTGTGTGTGTGTGTGTGTGTGTGTGTGCGTGTTTGTGTGTTTACACATGTTTGTGTATGCATTTCCAGTGGCGGGGCGGGAGGTGGGCTGTGAAAGGACTCAGTACATTGCATCCTCGTACACATCTGTCCGCAGGCAGAAGAGGATCCCTCCGCCCAACATGAAGATGGTGGCTCCCCAGCCGAGCCCATAGCCCCAGTTGAACTCGTGATAGGTCTGAAGAACCGTTCCGTCGATGAACTTGATCGGGTAGAGGACCAGAGCACAGGCCTGCAGAACCACTAGAACCAAGAGAGAGTCAGACATAAGATTTTCTTAGTTACTTCTTAGTTATACTTCTTAGTTATAAAGACGTGCTGCTTTTCTTCGTCTTATGTGACCGATGAGAACTGTGTGCCGTTAATGGCCTTGCTCTTGTGAAAACACAGATACGACAGTAACACACTGCTGTAAAGGCAGAAACACGAATGTGACTAGATTTGAGAGAGGCTGAAGGATTTTCAACGTCTGCAAGGAGAACTGAGAGTCGCTGAAGGCAACCACAGAATGGTTTTGTAAAGTGGTTATCTTCCTGAGGTCTGTGTTTCTGCTGCTTCAGATCACCCAAGTGAGCCTCTCTACAGGTTTTCCATGGCAGCAATAATAATGAAAAGTTGGTGTAGATGAAAACAGGAACATGTCAAAACAGACTTCCATCCTTAATTTCCATCCTTTTCCATTGAGCCTTGTCACATTTAGTGCGACTCCTCAGTACCAGCATTTCTTAATTTACTGCACCTCTGAATAAACAAACACTAATCGGAGCTATTTAATTACATAAATGGTATATAAGAAATATGAAGAAGTGACTTATTACTCTCGATTCATGTGATGCTAATAAAACAAATATTGAGGATTAAACAATAGTCAAATATATTTATTATAGTATATATTTATTTTGTTGACAAACATACAATAATAATCTAACTTTTATAGCACTTTTCAAGCAAGAACCAAAAAGTGGTTTCCAGTGTAAGATAAAATGAAGTGCAATAATGAAATATGATGCATATTTTAGCATAAAACCCTTTTCCTGTTTCTCGCCCAGCCTGACGTCTGCAGAAAAAGACAAAAACACTCTTCAAGAAAAACAATCTCCCTGCAGCGCTGGGCTGGGACAAAAATAAAAAAAAACTGGCCCTGGCATTTTGGTCCAGACCGGCCGACCACAATCCATCACACACCAGCCATCTTTGAGCTCCCTGAATATGTAAACCAACCAACCAACCGTGCCACTCCCTAAAAACACTAGAGCCGTGCAATGAGTGTGAGTATGTCAGGGAAAGAAAAAAAAAAAGTGATATATCAGTAAGCTGCTTTTAATTACATTTATCAATCATCATGGATCTATTTATGCATTAATATGAGATTAGAGCTAAATCTTGTATAAACATGCCATTTCCCTGGTGCTTTGATTTTCAGTTGCACAAAACAGTGAAAGTGGTTTTATCAGAATGCGTAACTGTCACACTGCGACTCTGCACAACCCTGCTGAAGCACTGGATAAACATTTTTTATGTTTTTTGTCTGACTTCAAATGTAAATTAGCATAATGTGAATATTCACTATAAATGTAATTAAAAGCAGAGTTGTGAAGCCTGACAGAAATGTACTTAATGTTTGCTGTAATTATGTCTTTATTTATTTTGTCTTTATATAAACAAAATGACAAGAATATACTTAAACTAATTACATCTTAAAGTTCATCTTAAGTATTATAGAAATTATTTCTGTTACTAGACTATGTACATAAGATCAAGTATTTTGGTATGAAAACCCGCATTTTTAATTTAACCAAGTATCCTGTATCATACAAACACGTCTGGTCCGCTTGAAAAATCGGTTGAAAGTTCAGCGAGTATCGACGTCAGCCCACCGGGAAAGTGCCCGGTCTGCCAGATGGCCAGTCCAGCCCAGCCTCCCTGCCTGTGGGCTTCTTGCTCAGTGGAAAGTGTCTGACCGTTCCTTTGCAGTTCCTTTGATTTGTGAAACAATATTCAAACAATCGTCATTTCTCTTTTGACCTTCACGTCGCTGAAGGAAAATTACTTTAATGCCTCCATCATTGTGAATCATTTTCCCTTTAAATGCTTCAGGACCATGAGCTACCAGCAGCACATGTGTTGGCGTCATTATGACTGGACGTGTGTGTGTGTGTGTGTGTGCGCGCGCAATCAAAGGAGTGCTGTGGTCTACTCGCACACCAGTTCCTTTACCTTCACGCTAGGTGACTCTTGAGGAAGGGACTTTGTGCGACTGCGACTCCGCCTTTCCTTCCTACAGGACGGAGGAGTGGGCGAGCAGGAGGAACGACGGCAGCCCAAGAATGTGGCGGTGTTGATGGAGCCCAGACTGAGCTCGCAGCCCGTTGAGGTCATATTTCCGGACAGAAAATAAATACCACACAGCCACGGCCCTGCCAAGGGGCATTTAACAGCCCAACCCCACTGCTGCTGCTCTGCTGTAAGGAGACCTTATTCTCACAAGGCTCTTAAAGCAATTACACATAGGAAAGGATAACACTGCATTCCCACGCCTTTCAGTCAATGGTTAACAGTCAGAGGCAGAGCCATTAATCCACTGCACACACGGGTACTTTGTGACTGATGTTTTCGGACACAGAACAAGACAAAACTCCCTTACATTTCTCCTTCGAAGTTAGATTAAACATTTTTCCACAGCGTTTGACAACATTATAGTTTCTTTACATATCTGCTTGTTCCCGCCATTGAGCCTAATCTATGAAATCGGGCCACAGCAATCCATCAACTGGAAAAGACTAGATGTATCGTCCAGCATTTCGTGCAGATTTTTACGGTAATGTCTACTCTTCATACCGACACATTATGGCGGCAACAGAAACCGATTTGTTTTAAATAACCGTTATAATTTCTTGAAACGATAAAAGAGATAGTTAAAGAAATAGTTTGACACGGTGGGAAATCAACTTATTTGCTTTCTTGCCGAGATTGAAATCACTTTCATGTCTTGTCAGCCAGGTGCCGGTTAGCTTAGCTTAGCACGAAGACTGGAAACAGCTACCCAGGGTCTGTCTAAAGGCACCAAAATCCACGTACAGGCACCTCTAAAGCTCACTAATTAACATGTTATATCTCATCTGTTTAATCTGTACTGCAGTGACCTGGTTTTTTAAAATATATTTTTTGCTTTTGGACAGAGCCCGGCTGTCTTCATGCTAAGCTAAGCTAACTGGCTGCGGCTTCGTATTTAAAAGGTAGACATGAGTGGTATCAGTCTTCACCAAGAAAGCAAGTCATCGGTCATTACAGCCCCTGTATAGTATATGAAACAGTGCGTCTTCACTGCCAAACCTTTGGTTTTATTTATATCTTCTATGGATCGGTCCTCCCTCACCAGTGTCAACATTTGGCTTCACCCAAAAGGACCTTCTCACAAAGCATGCAGGAAAAGTGCAGTGCCTGTGGTGGCTTCCCCCCCTCCCCCTCCCAGTGACTTCACATTGTTGGTAAGGCTGCAAATTCCGCGGCTGCTTTTTCTTGGCCCAGGAGCCGGCAGCTCCCCAGACTCTACACCACAGAAAAAATGAGCTCAACCAACAAGCCTCATTCAGCTGTTTCTTTCCTTCTATTTAATGTCAACACTGGAAATAAAAGCCGCCGTCTATATGGAAATTGCTGTGGTTGTGCTGAACGTATATATATATATATATATATATATGCCGCCTTTCTGTTTCCAAATGTGCTGGAACATTGGATAAACACTCACGCCGCGGCAGAAAAGTGCAAATGCTTTAAGAACTCACGGTGGAAACGTTAGAGAAGGAAGAGAGGGACGTACCTGCAGTGAAGAGGAGCACAGCCACGGTGCGGTAGTGCCGCCTCTGTGTCCCCCGGCAGAGGGAAACCAGGGCCACGAAGAAGGCCACCAGAGTTGCCACGGCACCGGCCACCAGCAGCACCAGGGTGGCAATCTGCCAGTCTGCAGGACGAGACACATGCAGGTTTAGTGGAGGGCAGCATCACCCAACAAAAGCCCGATTCACAGGACAGCACTGTTCAATTGAGCCGCTGTGTTGACAAACACAAAGCGGGAGCTAATCCCACAGAGTGAAGCGAGTGAAGCAGAATGGACTCGCGAGGGAGCGGCGCCGTCGGGAACGCAAGTCACAAGAACCGAAATCGCAACATATTCCTGCGCTTCAGTGCAGGTTGGCCTCTCCTGCATTTATTCGGTCGTACCCACAAACACAACTGATGTTTTCTGATTTTAGCTCCGTCTTTGTTTATATGTAATTTTCTTGGAGGTCAAAATTCTCGTCTATCTCCATCATGGTTTTTGACATGGAAATTAAGTTAGTATTTTGTGTATTCTGGTGAAATTCTTGGCACTAATTAATCATTACTGTGGTGTTTATGCACTCCAGATATCACGTGCAAACACTGTGACATCTCCTTGGCGGTTCTGGTTGGTGAAGCTGAGGTTTCTGCTTGTGGCTGCCAGCCTTTTCCATGTCGGTCCAGCCACGGTGGCTATCTAACGGCACCTTCATGCTACTTATTCCAAGCCAACTCCATTTGCTCTGGGTGGAGAAGCAAAACTCACTTCCTCTGCGTCAGAGGATTCTTCCCTGGAAAGACCTACGCAGCACATTTTAGAGCCATTCTGAACGGAGTCTGAAAGCAGAAATGTATTCAGTGGTTTCCATCCCTCCTTGATACCCTGCTCGTCAGCGACAGGAGAAAGCCTAACCTCAGAAAGATTCAACTCATAGGGAGAATTTGCATTCGATGAAGCTACCGAGCTCAGCGAGGAGTCGTCTCCCTCATTCATTTGTCTTCAGAATGGTACAAAGTAACTTCTGATGCATCTGAACTCGATATGATTCCGCCTTCAGGAAAACATCTTTGGTCCATTATCTGGTTAGAATTTTGGTTTGGACAAAAAACAAACAAAAACAAAACCCCCACACCTTCTCTTCAAAGAATATTCACACATCACAAGTATTATTTTCAACCACTCACTGAGGAAGCTCACCATCTATTCTGCATAGGCCAGGTTACGTCACTCCAACAATAGACTGACATTCAAGAATCTTGGGATAGGTATGAGAATATGTGCGTAATGAATCTGCTCTGCCGTTTGGTGAACTGCCCCTTTAACCTCAACACGCCCCTCCGCTGTTGCTGTAATGAGCCCGGCAGACCCTCAAAGCAACAAACCGGCCTCCTATTCACTCCAACACATTCCACAATATCAGAGCGCGGTGAGCCACACCGAGGCGGTTTCCCCTGCATGGCTGCGCATGTTGCTGTCTGTGGTGGAGGTCAAAGTGCACCAAACGTCACTCAGGACAGCTAAAATCTAAATAACACAGAATGTTCTTTCAATTTAATTCACATGGCTTTGCTTTTGGCCTTTTTAATTACTACGTCAACGGCCGACTACAGTAGGTTTAGTGGAGACCTGCAGTCACCAGCCAAACGCTGGAAAGTCTGGTACATTTAATGCAGATTTCCTCCCCCGGAGGGAAAAGGAAGGGGGTTGGAAGCACAGACACTCCGGTCATGTGGCTTCTCTGCTTGACATAAGGCCACCTGGTGGGTCCAGGCCTGGTGAGGTGGATGCTGGGGAAGATGTTTATTAAAATGTTTATTGTCTCTGTATTGTTTTGAGTGCATTGAGCAAAGTTAAACCGGCGTCAAATTCCTCGCATGTGTACAACATACAAATAATTGTGATTCTGAAGAAGACACAGAAACACTGTTAAAGCATCAACGTGGACATTCAAAATGGAACAGTGACTCACCAGCCCTTCGTTATTGTCACTAAATCAACTCTCAGCTCAGACTCCGTTGTTGTTGCTCGTGAACTAGTCAAACGCTGCTGGCGGGGCTGAGCATCACAGCGTGTGTGTGTGTCACAGAGACACCACCTCACTGATCTGGTATAAACACATGAACTGTATCAGCAGCACGAGAAGCCCTGAACGCCTCAGCTGCTGGATGGACAGGACAGGACAGGGCAGGGCAGGACAGGACAGGGGAGGACAGGACAGGGGAGGACAGGGGAGGACAGGACAGGACAGGACAGGACAGGGGAGGACAGGACAGGACAGGACAGGACAGGACAGGACAGGACAGGACAGGGGAGGACAGGGCAGGACAGGGCAGGGGAGGACAGGGCAGGGCAGGACAGGACAGGGCTCCGAAAACAAAAAGATGATGGCCAAAGGTGCCAAACAAATACTCCCATTTGTTTTTGTCACACATAGGTTGTGTGTGTGTGGCCCTGACTGATAACCTGCTGGTGTGAAAACCACGTCCACAACGTGGACTCCACTGCAGGTCGTCATTAGCTGCACATTGCAAACTGACAAACGGACAGAAAGTTACGGACTCCTACCAGACGTGAGGGTGGAGAAGCAGCTCCACGCAGCGTCCTCTGCCGGACGCCGTGCCTCGGACTGGGAGCAGGACTCCCACAGAGACAGGGAGAAGTGGTCCGCGGTGACCCAGGCTGGACTCAGCAGGGCCACCACGTCCAAGCACAGCGCCAGGAAGACGCACAGCAGCGCGATGAGCTTGAAGGGCCGGAACACAAACACGTCGTTCGCAGACATCTTTCCCAGAAGCGGATTCGCGGTCAAACGGGCTCTGCTGGAGGTCCGCGTGCGTCCTCACCCACCATAGCCTCCACCGCGTTGTGTGCGCGCGTCCAGCTGGGAATGTTAAGAAGGAGACATCCGGTCCGACCGGGTTTTCAAAGTAATGGCGCTTTGGTTGGGTCACGTGATAAGTCATTGTGAGCGAATCCCAGAATGTGTTTTTTCTTCTTCTTCTTCTTCTTGTGGTTGTCCTCCTTTCAAAACGTTTATAATTTGTCCTGCACTATGCTAGACGCCCAGTTATCTCTTTATTATTCTATTGTTATCGTTCCTGTTATTATGTCATTGATATTCTTCATCGATTAAACATAGTAGCTCATTTACCTGCTGGGGAGGAAGTTCAGTTCGGTTTTCTTGCAGGTGGCATCTGCTTCTAACTATTATGAAAAGATTTTGGCTTCATATGCCACTGCAAAAAACATAAAAACTAAAACTAGAGCATTAAAACAATGGACAAAGCCAATGAGCCACTAAACACTAATGAAGAGTCAAGAATTCCCTTAAACCCAATCCCACATTTAAGATATATTTGTTGGCCATGATTTCAGTGTTGCTATGAGAAGATATGGAAAAATATAGACTCCGATACATAGGATTTCAGTTGTTATTTGCGCCACAGTAATTGGCTCAGTACAGACTAGCGGGACCTGCTCAACACGACCGCAAATTCTCTGCTTTTATTTTGAAAGCCACGTTAGGAAACCAGCCTTGTTGACGGAGGCAGCAGCATCTTCTCCGAGGGTCAGCGAGTTCAAGTGTTCAACAAAGCATTCAACAAAGATGTCCACAGTAACACACATGCAGGTTTGCACGAAGGCCCCTTTAATGCAGAGAGGAAAGACGCAGCAGCAAGGATAAGGACACTGAAGACCATAATAATCAATCTTAAAACTGATTATAGGAATTCATGTTTTTTCTCCCTTGTATCAGACTCAAAGAGCCAAAACATTTCTGTTATTGCGACATGTGTACTTCCAGAAGGAGAGAGTCTACATTAAAACTGATAAGAAAATGTATTATGCAAAGATACATGTCTGCTATCTTAGTTTAGAACATAATGAATGCTGGGATTAAAGGGCCAATACAGATTTTTTTTAAATATGGTGATAGTAATAGCTCACTGGTGATGGTACTGATGTAAAGGCATTAGCCTTGTCTCCATAGACCCTGTGGATGGGGATTAATTCATACTATATTGTCTCAAAATATCTGAACTATCCCTTTAGTGTCATTGTTTAACCCTTGTGTCGCCCTTCGGATCAGTGCAATGGCAAATTCAATGGCATTTCGGGTCAGAATGACCCTAAGGGCGACACAAGGGTTAAATACTGAAGGTTGGAGTAAATGTTGTAATGTGGTAATAGTCCAGCAGATGGCAGACATGTGACATTTTGAATGCTGGAGCCCCATTGCTGCTTCTTACCACTTATACATGGTTTGTGTAATTATTAGTAGTAGATGACATTTTATGAGCAGCAGCACTAACAGCAGAAGCATTTATATGGACATATTGGCCACAAAAGACATGAGAAATCCAGTGCTTGATGAAAATTGCTGTGACATAATGAGAATAGAACTGTCTATTAGCTTGTTGGTCTTTTCTCTTAAACCTGTTTTGGCTTCTTCACACAGCCAGAGTGTAGGCCGAGCTCACTGATATTTTTACCTCTGTTGGGAATTAACGCTTTGATCTTTTTTCAAACATATGTTGAGTTTAATATCTGTTATGAACAGCCACAGAATAGAAAAACCCACACCTAATAAAGCCCCCAAAATGAAATGACAAGTATACACACGTGGACAAAATTGTTGGTACCTTCCATTAAAGACAGAAAAACCCACAATGGTCACTGAAATAACTTGAAACTGACAAAGTAATAATATATAGAAATTTACTGAAAATCATCTAATAAATATCAGACATTGCTTTTGAATTTTGGTTCAACAGAATCATTTTAAAAAACAAACTACTGAAACTGGCCTGGACAAAAATGATGGTAGCCTTAACTTAATATTTTGCTGCACAGTAACTCTCAATGAGACTTCTGCACCTGTCACAGGTACTGGAGATGATAAAGCTGCAATTTACCAAATCCTGAAACATTTGTCAAGAAATAAAATGATCATTTATTAGAACAAGAGGCAAAACATCACCTTTTCTAAGATGTGCTTGTCTGACACATTTTGCATCTGTCTCATTGTTAATAATAATAACATAATGATGAGAGGCAAACAGTTTACTGAATGTGATCTAATTTTCTTGAAGATGTCTGCCTTCTTCCTCCTTAGAACATGTATATTGTATATGTAAGGGGATAATCTGAAAGCTCCAAATATCTTTGATTTTTATTGGCATATTTGATTTTTTTCTATACCTCTCTACTCTGTGTGTGGTCAATCCTGTGAGATTTCTTAATCAGTCTCCTGTTAATTAAGTTTATGTTTCTGTATATGCCTGCATTTTGTTCCCTTTCTTCTCAGTTTTTCTTTCTTAGGAAATACTACAAATGCAAAAATACACAGGTATATATAGTAGTTTAATAGTAAAACCTCTCAATTTCTGTGCTAAGGTGGAATTTCCCTGGCATTTGTGTTGTATTATAGCAACCAGAAGAGAAGGTCGTAACACAGAAACTGATTAATATGAAAATATATTGAATTACTACTTGAAGCTATTCAGTACACGTTTATTCTGAGCACAGCATTTGCTCTCTACATAAAGTCATCCAGTGTTAAGAACAAACAAACTGATTTGAGTACTTTGAATTACACCTCTGCTGCCTTCTTGCCCAGTTTGGTTAAATTCTCCCCCTATCATTTGCCTAGATTAGAGGTTTTCAGTGTATCTGACATAATGAGAGTTTCAGACTAATGCCACCCTTCTCAGTCCTAATGGTGCTGCCAAGCTGCCAGCAGGGCATCTGAGTAGGGGGAATTTAGTATTAGGCGTATCCATGGACAGAGCATTGCTCATTTCCTTTAAATGCCCCTCCTCCCCGACAGAACAGGCAGAGCGCTCTGTCATCCTCCTCCAAAAGCCCCTCATTAGAAAATCTGCCGAGCAGACAAAGCTACTTGAGACGGCACAATGGTGACTCCCCACATGCTGATTTAAAAGAGCATAAAGTAAATCCAGGTCATGTTTTACTTTTCTGGATCCTCTTTCCCTAATTCTGACTTATCCACTGAGCAACCCACCTTCTGTTCAGTTTCATCCACCGTGTTTTAAAAATTTCGGTGATATCATTCAAACTCTTGCATGCCAACACAGGGACTCACATGGCTGGTTAATACATTTTCTCCATGATAAAGGTAACAGAGCAAGTAAAGTAACAAAGAGGTAAAGAGAATGAGATGATGGAGGAAAGCAGGAAATGGGTAGAGCATTTAAAATAGTGAACATATGATGATGCGCGTCTGTGATTCAGCATAATTTACAATGATGATGAAGGTCGATTGTGTCTCTGAGTAAGAAAAGGCTATTTTACAGACTATTCATCACATGACGTCATCCTCTGTTGCTCATTGTGGTCCTCCTGGAGTGACTGCGGCTGATTAGGCTAGACTAGAATAAGCCTCTCAAGGCTTTTCCGGCTGTGAATAAGCTTCCACGGTAACCGATGAGGCTTTGTTTAATGATGCTGTCATTAGTTCAGAGGTCTTTCCTGCTCATCTCTCTCTTTACCGTAACAACATTGTGGTCAGACTGTGTGAGCAGATGTATTAAATGTACATTTACATGTAAAAACCCTCACGGATCAGGAATGTTAATACACATGCTCTCATTCTTTCATAGTGCTGTGGAATTTAATTCACCAACATACTTTAATTGATCACTTTCTGTCATTTTTACTATATATCACAGTTACTTTTAATTTAAAGTAACCAATTACTGAACTTTTCACGTTACCCACTGAAAAAATGAAAAAAGAAGTTAAAAAAAGATACAACATGTCTTGAATTGTTGGTAAATCAAAATTAGAGTCTATAGGTACACTGACGGATCTGGCACAGAGCTGATTTGAGCTGAACATATCCCACAGACAATGCTAACATGCTGGTGCTTAGCATTTGTAATGTTTACAGTTACAGTGTTCTCCATCTTAGTTTACCTTGTTAGCATGCTAACATAGGCTACTTAGTACTAGGGTAAAGTACAGCTGAGGCTGATGGGAATTACAATTTTTACCTGATGATGGTGCTAATTGAAAAGTCAGTGGTTGAAAGTAACTAAGTACATTTTACAAGTACTTTAGTTGAGTACTTCCATTTCTGCTCCCACTCCACTTCAATTCAGAGCAGTATATTGTACTTTTTACTCCACTACATTTATTTCATTAGTTACACGTTAATGTGCAGATTCAGATTGCTGAAAAGTTTAATCAACAAATAAAATATGATGTGCTATTAAAGGTTAAACTAGACGGCAGTAATGTAATTTGTACCAGCTGCGTGTATTATTCGGAAATTTGCCAGTCTGTAATGATAACTACTTTCTGATGCACAATGCTTTTTTACTTTAACAAAATGTTGACTGCAGGACTTTGACTTGTAACAGTGTATTTCGGCACTGTGGTATTGCTACTTCTACTTAAGTTAAATATATGAGCACCTCTTCCACCACTGTAAAATGTTATGGGCTCAGCAAAGTTATTAGAAATAATCCAGATGGAGATTTCATGCAATCCATCTAATAGGCACGCTGAACTATTCACCCTCTCTGGACTGTGTAGCTTGTTTCGCTCATCCCTGTCCCTCCTTGCTTAACCCACTAACACATCACTAATGACATGTGGCAGCACATCTATTGTTGTCTCCTGAACATCACAGTCATCAGAGCACATGGGGTGTGCTCAGAGTCGCCTTTAAAACCCCAACCTGGTCAAATGTTGTCATGACAGTTATTTTACCCTCATTGAGAATTTTCAAGATGGGCAGCATACAAATGCATCTCGGAGCAGCTGTGTTTGAAGTGCCTTTCTCAAGGTCATGTTGACAGTTAGTGTTAAGGGAGGCGACACCGTGTCTCCTTCATTTCCTGCAGTCAGATTGAGCAGCGTGCCAGGGGATTTAAAGTGATGGCTTTCCAGTCCATTCTCAAGACTTCTGCTGCTGCGGTGACTCTGCAGAAAGCTGAAGTGGGTTATCAGAAGGAGGGTGATAGATTCATTTGGACTGCTGAGACGACGACTTTCTTGCATCACCATCATCATCATCATCACTGTCTCATCATTTTGTGATTTCAACTTACAACAAATTGAAAGAGACAGCAACTAGGGTCATGAAGATGATTAAGATGTTTGGCCACTTGTATTTTGGGAGTCATCATCATTGGGCATAGATAATATTAACTGAGACTGTCTCAAGAGTCACTTTGATGGAGTTGACAACACCAGACGGAGCCACGTTGTGTGTCAGTACAACAACGGACCAACACCATCTAATGTTAGTGACTACTGGTGTTGTACTTGGATGCAGAAAACTCAAAATATGGGCCTCGTTTGCGTTAAGTTCACTAAATTATATAATGACAGATGTATTTTTGAGAGTCTCCAGTGTTTGCGTTCTGTATGCAAAGGGCTGCTCGGGTTCACAGTCGCTCTGCGGTCCCACTGTGTCCCTGGATGTCCACCTGTCTCTCAGTGGGCCTGTCTGCCAGCTTGTGGACATCTGTTTACATCCTCCTCCATCAGTCGTCATGGCTGCAAACCCCTCCTCGCCCTCCCCCCACACTATCGCCATCAGACCCCTCCCCTCGCCAGGCTGGCCGTCTCCACCCCTCTATGGTGTTTCCCCCAGACACCAGCTGTGAACCACTTATGCTTCTCCTGCAGCCCACCTCACTCAGCCTTGTCATATCGATGGTCAACAGCTCAACGCTCTTGCACTCTTGTCGCTGTAGGTTGCTGTATGTACCGGACCCACAAACACCTTATTTAAATATGCACATCGAAACTGGCTGAAACTGGGTGCATGTCCATTCAGGTTTACCAAAAACAAATGAGATATGGGACATTGTGCATATGGTTAAATGGTAGAGAGATAGGCAAATACAGTTTTGAATACATCCATTGTATCTGTTTATGCTGCAGGAAATGCCACCAGACTATAAACACATGTGACCCTACGGACTGATAATACGAAACATGTACACTGCTTGGGTTGATCTACATGTTATGGTGTGTGTGTTTTAGAATCTAAATTTGATATCTGTGCGTTAGGAAACTGAAGTAGTACATCATTTATCATGTGCCCGTTCTGCCGGATATTCTGGCTGACCTAAACATGACAGAAGCTGCAGACTATAAATTGGTTGTTCAATTTAGTACATTCAATCTAATGGGCTGGCATTAAAAGCTAGTCATTACTAACAGGAAGGACAATTGTGACTAAGCTGCTAATCACCAGAAAGTGCAAACGTTTGAGGGGCAGAATTTAAATAACTTCAAATTGTCTGTCATTGTGGGGCTCTTTATTTGACAGTAATGATGTATGAAAGCTTGCTGAGGTCATTTTGATTTTATCATCTTGAATAATTTCAGCGCTTCAGAACTTTTATTCATTGGCGTACTTCTTTAAAGTGCCAGAAGCAACATCTTACACTTTTCATATTATGCCTCATTAAAAGACATCCAAAGGGTTTGAAAGGCAAAAAACATTATGCATTATGTGGACTGGGCATCTCAGTGTTTGCACTGATAAATGGAGACACAGTTAAATTGCCAGCCCACGACTGGTTGTGCTGCATCCATTGGTGAAATATGCGTAGGAAACAAGAGAAGAGTTATCAAATGTATTCAATGTGACTCACTTCCTCTTAACATTTACTCATGTCACATTTACTCTTGTTGCTGAGGGACATTTAAACTGTGTGACCAAACAATACATATCAGGTGGCTTCATTCTCTTTAAATTCAAGTCAGACAGTCAGAGAAATGCCTAATAATGTCTATCAAAGTGTTTTATGATGATTTCATAGCCAAACAAGGAATTATGGGCCCAGATTTGGAAAGTCACATAGTACATGTTTGGTTTTGGCATGAATCACTGTGTGACACAGCACCTGACTGAGAGCCAAATATCCAAATCTGCTCCTCTTCCCATATGCCCCCAACCTACTAAACTACCTCCTGCATTGATGCTTTCTTCTGACAGACTGCAGGCAGCTCAATGAGGGAGGTGTGGAGCAGCCAGTGATCAGAGCGAATTAGAGTTATGTGTGACATGCAAAGGAGAGGCTCCAGAATGTGGCAACAGCTGAGTTTTAAAGTGAAGCTTTTCCGCCTGAGGAGAGAGGAATAGATGACAAAGAAGAGAGTGCAGCCTGCTGTGAAAAGAGTCAACTCCTTTTGTTGGCTCTTTAAAAACAAGAGGCCTGTTATCCATTGGTCTTCTCATTTAAAGCAGTGGGCTACTCAGAGGTGTCTTTGGCAAAGTAGGACAATTAATGATAATTGATGAACATGGTTGCCACAGTATAAATCATCTTTATACACAGCCCTTGTTAATATAGTCACACCTCCAGCAGTTGAAATCTCACGTGAAACTATGTAGATAATGGATAAACATGCTTCGCAAATTTCTATTTTTATCACTTTTATATTTTTGCGTTGTTATATTTGTGACCAATCCATCAACATCGAGCCTGATTCCAAGCATTCACTTCAATTTCTTGCCTCAAAAACATGATTTTAAATGTATTTCTGAGTCTGCAAGGTCTCATTATATTTGTGCAAAACATGTTCTGACTTGTGACGCACCAGCAAAGGGTATGAAGAACGCAGCTTTCAAGCCAAAAAAAATCAATGCCCTCCTAAACTATTCTTTTGTACTCTAATAGCAGCAAAAGAGTAAATTAATATTTCATGGTACACATGCTAATTGCCACCATCTTTTTTTTCACACAGTTTATTGAAAACCTTTTCCTATCCCGCTTTGTGGGCCACATATACTTAATAAAACATATCAGTGATACAAAGATGGGTCATTTTGGGGAGGTAACCCACATTCTCACCTTCGACTGGCACTAAAGTCAGTGCTGTTCAAACATTAGACCAAAGATAAAGTTCATGGAACCTTATACATTTGTATTGTGGCCTAGTTTGAGGCCCAGAGGCCATTTCTGTTCAAGGACAATGGAGTTCATTTGTTTGGCGATGATGCATTTGTGTTTTTCTTTTCTTGCCACACTTTAGTCTGTTGGGGAGTATCATGTGACACCTCTGAAGCTCTGCACATCTCACCTGACACTGCCAATGGAGTCTCCACTAACCTGACAGAGCTGTCGGTGAAATCGATACCGCTCTACAATAACTAGCACAAAGCCTGTTTATTGAACTTGCAATGAAACATGGCCACGAGGTTAAGAGCAGGTTACACTCCCCAAACTTATCATTCAGTATGAAATAACGACCCGTGTGGGCTTTATAGTAATGAGGTGTTTGGGCTTCTTCAGTTTGACGGTTTCTCCCTGTGTAATAATCTTTCAAATGATCCTGACAAGTCCACATGGTGACACGTCGCTTTGCTGCATCGATCATACAAGCGGCGCACAAGTTCGTGCAACATCAACCGCACACCAGACAGAATACAATAACTTTTCTTTGATGTGATTTTCTTTGAAGCTGTGTGACATATTTTCAGAATGCAGTGCAGGTGTTCTGTCAAAAGCAAAAAGCAAAAGTAAGAAAGTGGGCTGAATGTGTGTCAAACACACACACACACAATTTGGTTGTTCAGACATTAGGTGTTCACTTGCTTTATAGACTTTCAGTCTAGAGTTAAAAATCTGAATATATGATTCCCTGGGAATGAAATACTCATTTCAGAGTGAAACACAAGCAGCGGCATTCAAGCTTTTATCTTCTACCAACAAAGAGCCCCACCAGACTGAAAGCACCAGACTGTGGTTTGTCTCAAAGGGACACACTCCTGAAGATTTTGACTTTCAGGCAAACACACACAGAACACCTCCATCCGCAACCGTGTAGGGCCATAAGAAATTTAAGTCAGGGCGTGAAATCACAGCGGAATCCTGGGAAAGAAAATGTACTTTAACTTGGTGACAGAAAGCGGAAGTGCCTCATACACACATGTCATAAGATTTCTAACGGGCTCTTTCATCCTTCACCCATTACTGCGAATAACTGCCTCCTTTAATTCACGCACGCTTCTACTGTCCGTGCACCTTATGAGCCTGAGGTCAGCTCCACTCCAGGCTCAGCTCCACCCCAGGCTCAGCTCCACCCCAGGCCTCTCTGCTGAGCCTGAGGGCAGCTCCACCCCAGGCCTCTCTGCCTGGTCCCTCCAGTGTTTCCACAGTGGGCGGGTCCAGGACTCGTTGGCTTTAGGACCCAGTGGCTCGCTCAGAGAGGCAGGCAGCGGCTCTGCTCTCAGACTGAAGCAGACAAAGGCGAAGGGAGAGACGGCGTGCCGCTATCCTGCAGCATTGACTCGCACATCCACATCCACACACACACACACACACACACTCTCTCCCTTCACTCCGCAAGCAGCGACGCAGGTGAGTCCGCTACCGGCTGGGATTCTCCACAGACTTTACCGACTGAAAGAACCCAGAAATGAATCGGGGATGGTTTAGATTTGGAGTGGGCAACTTGAGATGACATTGTAGGTGTTCCTGTGTGGAGGGCATTTATTTTAGGTTTTCAGATGCGTTTGAGCAGGTGGATTGTGCGCGCGTGCGTGCGCGCGCGCCCGCGGACATCTTTTTTTTTTCTAATTGATTTTCTCCTAAAGAAAAACTTGCATTTTCCGCCGCTGCTGTCTGCCATGTGGCTACGCACATCCACCGTGCATGAGAAGTGCAGTAGGCTATCATGAAACTTTTTTTTTTTTTTACCTCCACCCCCTCTTTGCTTTTTGAGGCTGTGATTGAAAACGGTCTCTGCGTGTTTGTGGGTGAAGGGGCTGCTGCCTGTAGATCAGCTTGGATGAAGAGTCATACTGTGGGAGATGGTGTGTCAGGAGTGTGCAGTCACCGGGGTGTTGTGTGGGTGGCTCAGGCAGGAGCACAGAACCAGGCAAAAAAAATGTCAATGGTACAGCACAGTGTTCCTGCAGTGCTGCTTGATGCTCAGCTATGGGAGAATGCATGCGTTTTGCTCTGGTGCAGATTTATTTTTGATTTTTTTACTCAGCTTCTGATAAAAAGGGCTCACCCACACAGAGAGATAATCATGATGTAAAAATATATGTCACGTAGTTTAGCACTGAAAATGCTGAGAGGAACAAAAAAAAATAAAAAATCATCAGTGCACCATTATTGCATCCATTGAGATGATGCACTTTCTGGACTTTGTGCAGGAGAAGACGCCGGCTGCTCCTCCAGCAGCAGTGATGGTGATGTCACTCTGAAGGCAGGCACCCGTTTGAGACAATGGACTGTCCTAGTTGATGCCCCACTGGGGAAGGGTCACTGTTCGCTCTGCCCATTAGTGTGGCAGATGGGCTTGAAACCTGGCCTTTGTCAGCTGAGGAGCACCCAGTCCCCAGAAGTCCCACCCCTGTCAGTGTGTCTGTCATAAAACCCCAGTCAGCGGCACAGCCAGGGGTTAGCAGTGGATTGGAGGGCCCCGCCACATGGATGGGTGGCGGCAGCACGTTTTCTTCTATTCTATTTAAATGGACTCCATTTGTCAATGTGGTCCTCTGTGCAGTACTGTATACTAACTGTGTGCATCGTGTGGGGCATTAAACCACGAGGACAATGAGGATCACACACTGTTTAAAGAGTCTGTGAGCAAATGAGCCTTATTGTTACACACTGTTTCATTCACTGGTTTACATGTATGGAAAGAAAAGGGTGAAAGAAGCACTAGTGGTTTGTGAGGAGATATCTTTGACATTATAATATGTAAAATGTTCATTGGAGGGTGAACTGCATGATGTGTTTGAGATCAGGTGACATCTTCAAATGCCTTGTTGCGTCTGACCATCAGTTCAAAACCTAAAGATGTTCAAGTTCACATTGACATAAAGCAGAGAAGCAAGAAATCTTCACATTGGAGAACCAGGGAACAGTTGAAATGAAAAATGACTTGATCGTCAAAATAGTTGCAGCTTAATCTTCTATCAGCCAGGTGATTGCTCCACTAATCATTTCAGTTCTATTCAATGCAATGAATGGTGTTCTGCTGTTATGCATATGCCAGACAAACCCTTACATACATTGCACACACAAGTGGGAAAAAAAACTCAGCTTTGGTTTTGTAATTGTTAATGAATTCATATTATTGCTGTACAATTCCACTCAGTCGATAAATGATAATATTGAAATATTACCCACCTCTAGCCAGAAGCCCTTCTCACCCAGGGTTGGAATGTTCTACAAAATGGTGCAAAATTACATTTTCAATGACAGAAGATGCCAAACAGTGGTGTCTAAACATCATCAAGGAGGAAACAGTGACTTAAACACCCTAAAAGACATGCAGTGTTATGTGTTGATAACAGGCCACTCAGAGATGAGATGTGTTCAAAGACCAGTGACCTCAGAGTCAATATTGTCAAGTCTTGTGAGCTAATTATGACATGCATGACATATTTGCCTCATTTCCAGTCAAACTGGGCAATACAATTCTTAGGGCAAGAATACTAAACATGTAAACCATAAAATATTAAAAAGATACGAATGTGATCGCTTTTTGAGAAATAATCTATATTGAAAATGAGATGATGTCAATAGAGCAGGGCTTTAAACTGGGTGCAGATAACTTCCTCTTTTAAGTGGCAGGGTGTGGGTGTTTTTATGGGTGTGTATCGGTGTTCCATTTGAAAGGTATGGTTGAATGAGTTCTTGTGGCTTTTGATAACCGAGTCGTGGTCGTCGGGTGGCAGGTTAAGAGGGAGGCTGCTCCAGCCTTTGGCCAGTCCATCTACAGTAGTAGCGGGGGCTTAATTGATTTCAGATGTTTCACCCAACGAAAAACAAGTTATCAAATCAAAGCCATATCAAAGGATAATTAGAGATCTGTACCCTTGATCTTCATTAGTTGGCCATGTGCCAGGTAGTGATTCATCTGGGCAAGTGAGACAACTGCTCACAGGTGTATGTAGGCGGAATACAGATGTATTGTATGTGCACCATCCTACATGCAGCACTTTAGCCAAAGCAGATGACACACTGAATTGTAATCTTAGTCAGTTAGCCATCTTTAATCTCATCCCTGTGTATAATCCTATGTTTACATGCATAAATCAGCATTAGAATCAATGATTGAGCCAACATTCTATTATATTTAAAAGGCATTGAAAGGATTTATGTGATTTGACATCTGAACCCCTTGTTGAAATCTTGCCACTGCTCGTTGCCACAGGGTATCGGATCTGCAGAAGGTGGAAGGCCAACTGGATCATCTGTAAAGATTAATGTAGACTTTCAAGCTATTTTAAAGACTAAAGGATTGAGGCACCATAATATTCAGCACAATGGTAGTTCAAGGACTAAAATCCTGTACTGAAGATGATCTGGATTAATATTATTATTATTATTTTTTTATAGTACAGCTTTCACATCATGAACCCACATACACAATGTTCTTTTGAAGTGGTCAGGATGTGTCAATGTTTGTGGCAAGACTATCAAACCAGTCCTTTAGTCTCACTAAAAAGGGTTAGTGGTTTCATTCATTGTCCTCCTATATGCAGATGAATCCATTGCCATCATTGCAGATTTAGAGAAGTAGAATTCAGTTCCTAATGTCCAGATCACAAACGTTCGATGTCTCTTTTTGTTTTTAAAATCGAACCAAATGAAAATGTGTGTTTGTACTAAACACTCATAGTGATTAATAACTGTAGAGTTTAGCACAAAATGCAGATTTTGTCTGTTCGTGCAAAGAATAGTGTGTAGAGTTCAGCTCACATTGTGTCATCTGGGACGGAAAAGAGGCAAAAGTGACTTTTTGGTGACATCGAAAGTGATCCTAATATACTAGAATTTAATATGGATAATCAGAGCTAGTATAGTTGTTAATTGATCACTTTATTCCTGGGTTTTAACATCAGTTGTCTGGGCCATCTTTTTGTAACAAGCCAACATAGTAAATCACAATGTTGTATTAATATTATTGCAGTTTACTTTGTGATATGTTACATACATTGTTTTCCGTCTGTTCTTAGACTCTCCGGAGCTGGTCACCACCAACACACATCTGTCACAACCATCACAACTTTCAGCCATCATGGAGCTAGACTTTGGACATTTTGATGAGCGAGACAAGGCATCCCGTACCCCACGGGGTGGGCGCATGAATGGACTTCCCAGCCCCACTCACAGCGCCCACTGCAGCTTCTACCGCACGCGCACTCTCCAGGCCCTCACCAATGAGAAGAAAGCCAAAAAGGTGCGCTTCTACCGCAACGGAGACCGCTACTTCAAGGGCATCGTGTACGCTGTGGCCAATGACCGATTTCGCACCTTTGACTCGCTCCTGGCTGACCTCACACGCTCGCTCTCTGACCACATCAACTTGCCACAGGGTGTCCGCTTCATCTTCACTATCGATGGCGCACGCAAGATCTCAACCTTGGACGAGCTAGAGGAAGGTAAGCACATTTGGCCGGACTTAATATACGTGTGATTTAATGCATTTCCTTCACGAGATAAGGTTTAGTTTGCATCGTCAGTTCTTTTGTTGCCCAGTAGAGCCGCTGTAGTGCGATCCAACTGAGACATTATAGGCCACCATGTTAAAGATGATCGGCCGTTTCAAGTTGGATTCTGCGCTGAGAAGATTTAGAAGAATAACATTTCCAATTCTGAGATTAGAGGGCTTATCTTTTCGGTCTAGACTCCTGTAATCTCTTCATATGATGTATCGACTTCTAATCTGAAGGGTTACTTTGGACATGTGACATGGTCCACTTCACCCAACTGTTTGCACAGTGTACATTTTGTTGCCCGAGGAAAGTCACAGTTCAGTGAGACCTAGATGCAGAAATGTGAAGCTTTCATTCAGGATGTGGGGGGGGGGTAAGACTACAAACGTAAAACTGATGCTGAAGTTGTTTATTTGGAGACAAACAATATTTGTTGAATACTGTGTTACCCTGTCAGTCATGTTCAATCAAGAATGATTTCAAGACCCAGTCAAATGGCCCAAATGTCCTGGTCCTGGTCTAATTGCTGACAAACATTACTTTTATGAGATTCTTCTAAAGAAGTGGGATGAGGTGAACTTGGGGTAAAGCTAGAAGCTACACTGCAGCAAGATTTAATCTCTGCTCCGTGTGTGTGTGTGTGTGGCTCTATGTGCTGTTCTACATGTGTGAGTGCAGCAATGAAGGGGCAGCACAGTAAGCACTGTGGGTGGTGGAGGGGGGGGGGGGTGCATTTCATTGTGCTTCCTCTTGTGGGATATAATTAATTGCTCAATCTCCTCTGCACTGTGTAATCCTGTTTTGTGTCTTTTGTCTTTGCTGTAATTTCTCCACATTTGGCCTAATTGTTGCCTTCTGATCCCCCTTTTGTCCAAATTTCACTTTCTCTCCATCTGTCTCCCCCTGCTACATTTTGTCATTACTTTAACTCCTCTCACTGTCTGAGCAAGAACAGCACAATCTGCTGTAAAACACTGCAGGTTGATAGTGACGATGAAAATAGAACATTATTTAGAGAATTGGAAGAAAGATGGGCCAATTCAGGAAAAGTGCTTCTTGACTTTTGAAAACTTGTAAAAGAATACAAGTGTTGTTGGACTGATGGGCAGCGATCTCATGGGAGGACCTTGCAGTTTAAACGTTTTTCCCCCTACAGCACCAGACAAAGGCATGCAATTATGAGCTACAGCAAAATAATATAGTGTAATTAATTTTAGCATGAAACCTTTACCTTCAAAAGTATTCATTCATCATTCATCCCATTGGTATCTAACCAACCAGATTATGTCGATCTGGTGTTTAGATATCCAATCCTGAGACTCCTGCCGTTCCCTTAATACAATGAATGGCATTTAGTATGTGGTGATTGTTTGTGGATCAAAAATAACATTTGGAAAAAGTAAATGGCAACATGTCTCTCCGGAAACAATCTGGTTACTCAAAGCCTGGCGGTGAACAGTGTTGACTCTCAAAATGTCTGCAAACAAAGCTGACACCCTCTGCAGCATTTTCTTCAACAAATGAAAAAAATTTTTTTCGTTGTGGCATCAGGTCGATGTTTGATGCAATCCAAGAGTTTCCCCCCACTGGTCTTGATATCCTGCAGGTTCAAATGTTCCTGAGTGGACGCCTCTGGGACTCTCGGGTGTCAGAGTTGAATAGCCGAGTGTTACAACGCACTAACCCAATTTTTCTTTGCCGTCACAGGGGAAAGCTATGTTTGTGCATCAGAGAACTTGTACAAGAAGGTTGACTACACAAAGAATGTCAACCCCAACTGGTCCGTGAATGTAAAGGCCTCAGCGAGCCAGAAGAACATGCAGTCCTTGGCTGCCAAGGCTGCCTGCGAGCCCAGAGAGACCAAGGACTTTGTTCGACCCAAGCTAGTGACGGTGATGCGCAGCGGTGTGAAGCCACGCAAGGCTGTGCGTGTCCTGCTCAATAAGAAGACGGCACACTCCTTTGAGCAGGTGCTTACCGACATCACAGAGGCCATTAAACTTGAAAGTGGCGTGGTCAAGAGGATCTACACACTTGACGGCAAGCAGGTATGTCTCATCTTTAGCCATTGGCCGGCTTGCGTCATGCTCTCAGGTAAAGACGTGCTGCTGTAAACCAAATTTCATTGGGTCATATGAAAAACTCTAACCTTCTATAATTCAGATGTGCCATGCTGCCAATGTCCTTTTTTTCATTTCTTTTTTTTGTCAGCATTTGTTTAATGGATAAGGCCCTCTGTTATATGAATAACTGGAATAAAGGTGGCACAGTACAGTATGTACAGTAAGCTCAACAATAGGAAAATGTGTGGTCAGGATTGAAGACAGTTTGTCATTCATATATCCACCCACACCCAGGCAGGTATCGGGATCAAAGGAAGGCAGGAAACTAAATAATTTGCTTGAAATGCAAACCCCCCCCCCTCCAAAAAAACAAATGTCCTATCACATTACATCTTCTGTGATTCCATTTAATGTCATTTACTTTCAAAGTGGACACAGTAGGTTAGAGGACAAAATGTTTTTGTCCGCTCCTGACCTCAGTCAACAATGACACGGCAGGTCCATGTGAACCTCGAACTTCATGAGAACAACCTGTGTACACAGTGACCTTCATTGTCTGCCGTATTTATTCTGACTTTCAGTCTGAGGCAATATATTCTCCTGTCTTGTGGTTCAGGTCATCAGTATCCTGTCCACCAGCCTTTTGTTGTGGAGTTACTTTTTAGGCCATTTGTATTTCTGAGTAGGTCTGTCAGTGAAGCTCAAAGTCCTGGGAAGTTCTGTCTTCCATCCATTATGGTAGTGTAGAAAGGGCCAAGCCCTGTATTGTTGTGTTTGATCATTTTGTCCCCATTGTTACTCTATTTGGGCTGGTGCACGCTTTTAGTAAAACGGTGAGAATATGGATCTAGAAAAACCTTTATGTTAACATGTGAGTGTAATTAATGTCAACTGAATGTCAGTTCCATACTACTATTATGGTAAAGTACATTAACTTCCTGTATAAGCTAGTACCTCCAATAAAACTTTAGCATGAATATTAGCAGAATGCATACTGAAAAGAACTAAATATGTAGAATGGATTTGGGACACAGCTGTATATTCAGCTGAAAAAATTAAAGCCCAAGATTGGCGGCAACTAATCAATTGATCCAAATGACACACAACATGCTTCAACTAAAAATCACTCCCTGGGGAAGACTATTGTTTTCTCAACACACTGGCAAAGCTAAAAGGACACCATGTTTTATTCATGTTCATGCTTTATTGGATCAGTGTGGAGGGACAACCCCAGCTACCGTGCAGGGTCACCCACCTGGAAGGCTGCGGAAAGGTCTGTGAGATGGACCGGTCTAATACATCCTTTTACATCGAGATGTGTGCTGCTTTTTAGAAAGTGCTAAAATAAAATGCAAGTGAGCGCTGTGGTCCAACAAAAAAAGTCTGGATATATAGTTATATAGGGGTGCAGTGTCAACATTTGGTCATGAATCTTTCTCTGTGCAGTAGGGAGTGACCATTTTGATTTACAAAAACATTCAACAACCATGTTGCAGATAACCAAAGGTACTGATCTGTCGTTTCTCTTGATAAATTCAGAACTCGCACCTGTATTTCACTGCGTAGATCAAATACCTGTGCTTTCCGCACCATTGTGAATCACAGTTAATTAACAGAGGAGCGAGCTTGAAAGCATGTGTGGATACGAACATGCACATCTGTTCCTCAGTCCTCTCTTTTGATATGGTTAAATGTTCGCTAATTCTCCTGTGGGGGACCTCTTTTTTTCCTGTATTATTCATTACAGATGGACTGGGGATCGGGCCCTGCTAAGCTCCTTTAGGTCTTGTACTACTTCGTTTTTTTTTTCTTCTCTGTATTAACAAGGCCCGACTCACATGTGGCTTGGAGGAGGGGAGGTGCGCTGAAATGATAGATGGGGGAATTTGATTTTAATGCGCTCTCCCAGGGGTGCAGTCTGGCTGCCCCAGGTCTTGTACCGGTTTTCCTACAGAAACACTTGCTAAGATGTTTGCATATTGTAATCATAGTGTTTTTATCTTTGTGGTTGGCCTGTGGTTAGATTTGGTTCCTCTTCTTGCCTGTGTCTTGCTAAGAATGTTTTTGCCATGCCATGCATTTTTAATGATGATTGTGTTTCCGCAAAATGAATTTAATAGCCACCATATGGTAGCTATCCCAATCTGAGCATATTGATTCTGTTGTCACCGCTGTAGATGTAGATTAATTATTTCATGATTAGTGTCCAGTGAGCTCTGACTCGTGCCCTGGACCCCCGGTTTCATTGCAATGCGCAGAAATGCCGCACACGTTATTGCGGTGCCTTTGTGTGCAGAGGCACACTGAGGCTGCTCTGTGGTGGAGGTGATATGGTAGAAGCAATATTGATGCAGTGCCCGCCCCTCCCTGACTCTGCGCCGATCCTCCTCTTCCCATTCCATTGCGATAGCTGCTGGGACCGGTTGCTAGGAGACCACATCCCAGGCACAAAGAGAGCCCAGCTGGTGTAGACTGGTCTGTCAAATACCACATCCTGTAGTGGTGGGTGTGAGAGTTTACTATCAATGCAAGCCTTTGGTTTTAAAAATCACATGTCATGTTGTTTTTAGTTTACCTGTATTCCATAACTGGGTGTGAACTGGAAACATGATGGACTGTAGTGTGTGCATATATAGTTTTTTAAAGGATCCTTTTGTGATAGATATAAAAGGTGATTAAGGTTGTGTTTTTTTTTTTTTATAGTGCCTACTTTACACTCTTGATTTTCCTCTTTTCCTTAGTGCTATGTAGACTTTAAAGACAGGCTGCCCTCCTCTCTTTGTCAGTGTTGTGAACAAAATCACTCCCATTTTCCTCTCAAATGCTGATGCTTTTCACTTCAATCGGGAAGGGTGGGGCCAGTGCATTCAGGGGTAATTTTCCATTCTTGGAACAAATTAGAATCATTTTATTTTCACTGATGGTTAATAATTAAAAAAAATAAAAAGCACATTTCTTGAATCGCCCTTGCTGCTTCTAAAGGCTATGTTAAATCAGAGAGTTTATTTAATTGCTGGCAGCCATTTTGTATTCATTCCTTTTTGATAGAGGTGTCTGCATAGGAGAAGAGTTCTGATTTGCATTTAAGATTCAGCACTTGTTCATCTGAATTGCACTATGGGTAGGTTTTTGTCTAATAGATTACAAATCCAAATGTAATTTGTGAAATATGTCGATGGTACGCTGAGTTGCTGTGCGATTTCTCTGACTCTGCAGCATTGCAGTGAGCTCTTTAACAGATTTGAGTGCCCATTATTCTGACCGGTTTAGACTTGAGGTTTTCATTTAAGTCCTTAATTATTATTATTATTTTTATTTATTTGTCAACAAAGAGCCACAGAAGAAAAGAAATGGACGCTTCAGGCACAAGGTTACACTGTTATTGTCGGAGAACAAAAGATTCCAATTTGCTTTTGAAGTTAATAACTCAGGGTAAGAAATTATTCACTGAATAGGATCTAGATACGGGCATGGGTTCAGGGCTTCTTAACCACTAAGATACATCCAGAAATGGGGAAGAAAAGCCTGCTTTTCCCTGGTTATCAGTGCTCTTGCAGTCTGCCTGCTCTTTGCCATGCTGCAGAAGCAGTTGTCATGGCAATAAGCTCCACCGTGATGGATTCAGTTTGTGACAATGGCTGTAATACGCTGAGTGTGCTCTTCACATTGGGTCTTACCTGCTTGCCCAATGTTCCTCACCCTTCAGCAGCCTCATTTCACTCAATCTACCACGCATGTACCCCCCCCCCCCCCCCACACACACACACACACAGTGTTAAACCGAGGCAGACAATCAGGCCGACAGTGGGGCGTGGTCCCAGTGATGAAGCATCTTGAGCAAGCATGGAAGCCTGCATACATCCTCTGTGCCTGAATCCCCTCACACCCCCCCAGTTCCTGCACGAGCACCACATCAACAAGTGAGCATGACCCCCGGGGGGGGGGAGAGGAAGAGAGAGGGAAGCACAATTTAATAATGCTAAGGCCACATCAGTGAGCCAAATGGAAAGCCTGCTTCCTCAGGGTTAGGGAGGGGTGGGGTTAAAACATCAGGCACCAGCTGCTCCCCATGACTGTGCAGATATTGCTGCCTAACTGGCTCATCTGCACTCCAAATGCAGCCAGAGCACCTACAGTAGCACACAGACACTGTGCCAGTGCACCAAGGTCACAGACGGGTCAGAAAGGCAACAAAAATCATCATTGGAGTGGGACAAATCTCTGCAAAGTGATTGCAGATGCTGAAATATTGTCTGTCTTTATAGTTTGATCTACTAGACTTGACTTACATCCTGTAATTATGTCCATCAGCTGAGCTGTTGCTACAGAAGCAGACAACCTGGCATGATTTTTAAGCTGGAATTGTTTTTTTTTTTATACTTTTGTTTTGTCTGAAACCTCAGTTGAAATGGACAAAATGGAGACGCTATGTGCAGAGGCACTGATATTGATCAGGTCTGTGTGCCCATAGTGAAGGGAATGGTGTGGGAGCTTCCCCATGGGTGGCAAAGCAAGGTCTTACTAGCTGTTTTTCAGCCTTTCTTTTGTATCCTCCACTTCTCTCACACAGACTACACAATATAACACTTAATTAAATCTAATTTGTTTTATGCCCCCCCCCCCATAATCTTTAGTTAAATGCTCTGTCCTCAACCTTACGTCATCATAAAGGAAACACAGTAAAATGCTGCAGTGTGCACCCGTGCAAAGCCACTGTCTTAATTTCAAGATGCATTTTTTTTTTTTCTTTCAGCCGGTTAGTATTGAGGCAGAAGGAAACCCTCATAAACTGGTCTGAGTTTACTCCTCTATGGCATCCTTCAGAGCACAGCCGATTAGTGTAGTAAGTTATGTTTGATTCTACTGACTGGACATTTGCTGACCCATCAACGTCGGTTGTAAGCTTTTATCATTTGCCAGATAATTACTGATCAGATGAGCCACCCAGGTCACGACGGAGTCAAACGGCATAAAGCAACAATGAATAGCTTTACTTCTGCGTGGAGATCCGTTAACGTGGCTGTGTGGAGATTCATCGGTCGTTCATTCCTTTTTTCTCTAACTGTGCTGCAGAAAGGATGAGGGCTGAAATGAAGACAAGCAGCTGCTTGTAGAAGACAAAGGATGCATGAGCTTTGTTGGGAGATGTTTCCTGCTGCTTCACACAAAAGCTGTGTCAAGGAACTGCTCTTTGACCATTACTGACCTCGGATAAAGAATGTGTTTTGCTTAAACCGTTTAAGTTACACCTGAAGAGATTGCCTACTAAAAGTATATATCGTACCATATATTCGACAGAAAACTTTGAGGCACTGCTCAGCCCACATTATAATGACTGTTATTTTTCCATCTGTGGTTGTGGTACTACACATGTTGTCCCAATAAGAATTTTCCCTTTTTATGGTGAAATATTACCTCTCTGCAAGCAGAGCAGGACATCTGTTATTCATATTGCCGCTATTTACAATATACGTTAATGTTTTATGATCCTGGAGAAAACTCTTATCATATGATGCATTTATTATATTAACTTTCATGGAGGTGATACTGTATGTTGTGGTAAATTTCTCTGGTGTCTCAAATAGCCTGCAACCTTGGAGTTCTGACGAATTAATCCTATTAAAAGTGAAACATCAACATCGTTTTCTGTTTTTTGTAGAACAAATACTGGAAAGAAAAACTTCATTAAGCATCACAGACAGGAACTATAGATATTGCACCAACTTGTGGCCCACTCTCTTCTCTCCAGGAAATTCAGAACTAGAGTGCACGATTTCTATATTTACCACTTGACCGTAATGACCTACTGAAACTTCTGCAGTCTGTGTACGATTGGCCGGAGTCGGGCTAAAGGAACTCTGAATAATTCAGTTGTTGTAGTTTGTGGATCCCTGCGTAGCTGTTGGTGGTTTTCTGGGGGTCATGTGGTCCTGACAGCTGGTGAGGCAGAGATTAGGGTTGGGCTTGGGGGGACAGAGGGTGGTGGGCACCTGGAGTCTGGAAAGAGCCAGTTTTTTAGAAAACCCCACCCGCCTTCCTCCAATAAACACACAAATAAATGCATAGTCACTGACTCTGGTGCATGCATTGCATCTGTAATATGTAAATGTGCAATGTGAGCGGGCTTTTGGTTGTCTTTAAGTTGAATGGCATCATGTTGTCGCATATTGTCCTTCTCCCCAATTCTGTTGCCATGTGGGTCCGCCTGACGCAGTTGACTGACCTCTTTAAATGGAGAGAGGATGCTTCTTAACCTACACCCAAACATTCCCAAATTGGCCTGCCCCTTCCTCGCTGCAGCCATGTTTCAAAGGGACATTTTATATTTGATTTGATTGCATGCAAAGCGGAGCCGTTTTCCACAGTATTTCTATGTATGTTTTGTTTGTAGACTGCCAAACGTCACAGAGGGCTACAGTAACTATTTAACCCATGACTGGCATTCTCTTGTGGGAGGAAAAACAAATGTGTGAAAACGTGCATATGCAGGCCAGATTGAGGTGTCTGTGGGACATTTGAAACGCACTGTACATGAATTATTTGTGGGCTTGATGATGCAAAGAGTACTGGTCAAAGATCTTAAGTGATCCCTGTAGAGAATAGGATTAGTAGGATTTCTTAGAAGGATTCGGTGTTTTTGCTACGGACTCTAAAGGAGGATACATGGGATTTAAGCCAGGTTATCTCGGAGCATGCGATCTCTGCACTGCGTCACCCTGCTTCTAAATGTTTCTGAGACATTTCTGTACAAACGTACGTGTGTCGTTTTTTGGGTTTATCGACCAACTATCTTGATTCAAGAGCAATGTTCAGTAGCTGGCAAAGCTCTTGGCCAGATAGGAATAATCTTTGAGTGCCAGAGTCACCAAACTGTATCTTCAATGACCAGTTACATTTGATATCATCGGGTAGAGACAAAGTGTTTAGCCACTGTTAGCTAGCTATTGTTCCCTCGGATGCATGGACACAAAATGGATGTCGTGGGTTTTTGTTTTTCTCATTTATTTGGGAAGGTGGTCCTTTTTTAATAAAGTTTGCCTTTTTTAATTTATAAAAGGTTGAGAGCCCCTGACCTAACCTACAGTGTCATTTTGTTTGTTTCAGTCCCAGTTATGAGAGAGAGAGAGAGAGAGAGAGAAAGTTTGAACGCCAACAGTGATCGAAGTTCCTTTGCAAAAGTCCAGATTGTCAGTGAGTGGACCGATCGACTGGTGCTGCCTGTCAGAAACCTACAAAGAGGACAGAATCTTCATTTTCGAATGGAGACTCTGTTAAGAGAGATTAAGGTAGCAGTCGGTTGGATAAATACTTTATCCCTTTTAATCAGCTCTGTTCTTAATGCTATTAAAACATGAACTAGACTTCTCCCTCCCATTCCAGCCCATTTCCATCTCCTCTCCTCCACCCGCTGGCCTTAGGGGAAGAAAAGAGTGCTTCCTAATGCTTCCATCTTATGATTAACTGTCAGGTGCTCTCGTCGCACACAACAGTTTAACCTAATGAAAGTAACATGTATCTAATCTCCTGATAATCAACACAGAAGAAAGCCCAGATTTGCAGCCTGTAAATTAGCCCTGTCTAAAAGAAACGATTAGATTTTGATCCCCGGAGTCAGAGTGCCATCTCCGTACCTCAGCAGGGATCTGCCAGGCCTGTATCGAGGGAGTCTTGCGGGAGACAGAGAGGGTACAGCTGTTGCCTCGTGGATGCCTCGCCAGCGAGTCACCACCACACACTTTTAGATTTGTCTAGCAGGACAGAGAATCAACATGTCAGCTGCCTGGGTGGGGTGTTCCCAAATTATCTGCAGCTCATAGTTTGGATGTGTATCACAAAGGATCCATTATAGGACCGAGGACCATGATGCATCTTGGCTATCTTGGCAACCGTCCCAACACAGGGTACTCTCAGGCCATCTCAGGACCTCTCAGAGATCCTTGAGTCAGTCGTTTTTGTTTTTTTTTGTAATTTATTTTTTTTTAGAAAAGTGGCCTGAACATTTGCCCTGTGAATGAGGAATGAGTGAGTCATTTGCTGGTCAAATAATTCATATGCCTTGATCCAATAATTCAAGAGCGAGCAACACCAAAACTGGTGTTGAAAGGCAAATCTCATCTGCACCAGGGAAAAAAAAAACAAGGGGAAGTAGAGCTTTTAGCTTGAATGGCTTTAATAGGCATGCCTGAGCTGGTAACGTGGTCTGTATAATGGAGAGCAGAGGAGAAGGTGTGGCCCGAAGACATCTGTCCACTGTGGCCATATTGTGTCAACAGCTGCTATAGAGAGCAAAGTCCCTGGGGAAGGAAGTGGAATCATTTAAACATTACGGCAAAGGTGCAACGTTAAACTCTCTGTTTGGGCTTTTTTGTGCCTTTATTTATGCGTGTTTTGTTTCATGCACCTACTGCAGCTAAAGGCATGTTAACATGACACAAAGTAAAACACACAGGCACCCAACCACTACTTGGAGCTGACAAAATCCTTTGGCTGGCAGACAAGGAAGACCTTACTTTTATGCAGGCAGTTTACAGAGTTCAGAGTCCATACGACTATATAGCTAATAAACTAATGGCATTCCCATTAGCCTCAGCTGTACTTTGTTTTTATTGCCAATTAGCAAATGCTTGCACGCAAAATTAAGATGGTGAACTTTGTCAACATTAATCCTTGCTCAGCCTCAACATGGCAGCGTAGTCACTGGGAGCACGCTGATGTACAACCTCACAGAGCCGCTAGCATGGCTGTATAGACTCTTCGATACCAGATGATGAGTTGCTGTCTCACGTTTTCTGTCTTCTGGCTTCACAGGTCACCTGCCTTCAGGATTTCTTTGGCGATGACGATGTCTTCATTGCATGTGGACCAGAGAAATTCCGCTACGCCCAGGATGACTTTTCTCTGGATGATAACGGTGAGCGCGGCAACAATCGATCTGTATTTTACATCATAAGAAGTACTGTGTATGTACTGTACATACTGAATATTATTTTTTCAGTCATGATGCTGAACAGTTTATCAGCTTTGTGCAATATCAATGTAAAACCATGGTGAGCATAAAGTATGAGCTTCGTAACAATCATGCAGCAATATTGACATTAAGCCAGTAATGCATTGTAGCTGTGAAAAGATTAACCCACAAATCTGTCCGTATATACATTAAGACACACTCTTGTTTATGTCTGCACTTTGATTTAAGAAAGCCTATTAAATTGTTTATATGACTGCAGTTAGTGGGAGACGTCCAGTGGAATTTATGTTTTGCACTTTATCAGAAATTTGGCACATTCCTTTACCGAGACACTGAAAGTGCAAATCGTGCAGCAAGTGAAAAATATATCTATATTAATGTTTTGGTTGTTTGTGTGTGTCATGAGATTTAAATGAGTGCAGTCACAGAGGGTTAGTTATCCCAACGTTCTGGATTTTATTAGAGACTTCCTTGCTGTGTAATCCCATGCCATCTGTTTGGTAAGCATAGTATTGTGAGATGAATCTGATGATTAGACATTTAGATTTGAGACAAACTATTAAACTTGGGCAATTTATCAAAATCCTTAACATTGAATTTAATGTAACACGTTTCAGGTATACTGCCCCAAACTCTGTGTGTGTGTGTAAAATAAAAATGTCCACATAGATCCTGGAGTGTCACTTGATATTCCATAAGGACTTTTTAGACTTATCATAATGGCTTTCTTCTGTAAAAGATGTTATATCCACATACAAAGACGTGTGCTTGTTTATATTGAGGAGGAAAAAATTATGAATGTGAGAGGGAGCCAGTCAAAGAGGAAAGTCTGTTATCTGCAGCCGGCAGCAGGGATAGGAAAAGGTAGAGAACAAGAACGGCCATTAATCTGTCCGGTGACAGGTTTAGGCCAGCTGATCTGTTGGCGCTGATACTGCTGGGAAGTCGAGGAGAGAAAATGTAAAACCAATCCTCAAACAAAGTCTCTCTGCTCCCCACAGGCTTGAAAATCCTATTTTTATCAACCCACTTCCACCTACTGTCCCCTCCTCGAAACATTCAGTATCTTATAAATGTCTTTTAATCTTAACGCAGCGCTGAGACAGGGCTGATTTGTCGTTAGGTTCCCTTCGTACCTTCTCCTCTTGTCAGTTCCGTCTCAGATCTTGGTAGGATAGAGATGCCAATTCATTTATAATGATCTAGGTCCTTTCCTTTTATTGTGCTCTCCCCTGATGGAACCACAGCGAAATTGTTTCATTCAGTCTGTAATAACCTTGGGGCAATACTAAGTAAAATGGCTGGGTCTCAAGCCTCCAGACATCACTGAGTTGGCCTCAGTAGAAGAGGAGGGAGCCCTGTCTGCGATAGATCATGGACATTACATTACAACAACGCAGGTCACTCTGGAGGATTTATGGTCAAAACACACCATTTTGTAAGGCAATTCTCCTCACAGAGATGACTAATGATTACCTTTTTGATGTGTTTTCAAGGAGTTAAGATTCTATACGTGCAAATAAATGTTCCTCTATACTTTTGTCTGGGCTGGAAATTAAACTCCTTTCAAGCTTGATTTGGCAGAATTACCAAATTAGATATAAATCCCTTGTGGTTAATTTTTTCACACTCCTTATGTTAGATTGTCAAAGGCATGGTGCCGTACCTGGCAAACAAAAGCACATGAATGTACGTCTGCAGCCAGCGGTGTGTGAAGGTTAAGAGAGAGAAGACAGACATGGTGCGATCCCGGGAGACGGAGGGAGGACAGATAGTATAATTAGCCTCAAAAGTGGAAGAGAGGAGGGGGAGGAAAGCGAGAGCCTGACAGTACAAACAGAGGGGAAGACGCAGAGGGAGGAGTAGCAATGTCTGGAGTCTGTCTACCCTGATTAATACAATGACCCAGAATATACTGCATACATTTCTAGATGATTTTCTATGCAAGCGCTCACTGCCATACATTTACATGAATTCACTAAATAAAATCCATTCTAGTTGACACATCTCTGCACAATGTGGCCTTCACTGACCATCCGAAAAGCCTGTGTGCTGGTCTGGTGTGGATTTCTTGACAGAAGAGACATGGTTTCGTCATCCATGTTATATTGGATCCTTTTCTCCTGATGTCTGTCTCATTATCATGCTTGTGCTCCTGGCCCAAACACAACTGCATGTTCCCACCAAGTTAAAACAAACAAACCCTAAAACACATTATATCATTTACCCATAGCCACGTGCTATCTGCGTAGAGCTTCGCCAAGTTTGTTCTGTTAGTTTTACATTGATTTCAGACATTATGGATAACTTGAAACTCACATTTTAGACAGAGCCGCTCCACCAAACATGAACACGTGCAGCGCACTCATTCGGTTTAGGGAGAAAAGGGTGATGATTTCTAACTTTGCGTGTGTTCTTTTCACAGAATGCAGGGTGATGAAGGGACCTGCTAAAACTCCTCAACGTGGCTCAAAGAGTCCTGGTCCGATCAGGCGCAGCAAGTCTCCTGCTGAATCGAGTGAGCCCATTATTATTTCACTTAACTGTGACACTTCCTGTTTTAAAGTACAGCAGAAACTGACCTCACCTTGTTCTATAAAAAACAGAACAAAGAGAGCTGGTGGAAAATAAAAACTAGGCCATTTCTGTCACTGGAAATGAACGAAATATGACGGCAGAGCGATCAGCTCCTGGGGTCGTGTTGTAAGATGCTGAATCCCAACCAGGGCTGATGGTGCTTGTATTTACCTGACCTTTGACCTCTGACAGGAATGGTGAGCATAATGAGGTATTTCTCATTTTAGGATGAAGAGTGTATGATAGACAATGGATAAAAACTACATGTCGAGCTTTCTTCCAACGAGCACATTTCAGAGATGCTAATGAGCGATAAGAGTTTTTTTTCTATTTTAGTTTAGTTTCACTATAATCTACAATTTGGCAAAAGGCAGCTCTGTGTTTTCTGGTTATGCTTTGAGAGCTGGAGATTACAACGCCTAAAATCCCTTTCATTTGAGATTGTGGACAGTAAAAATCCAGCCTTTTGTTTGTTAAACTAAATCTGATGTGATATACTGTAATGTTACTAATGCAGACTCTTTTAAAACAACGAACAAACATGCATAAAACATGAAACGTTAACAAAGATGGTTTAAACAGCTTTCAGCTGTTTGTTTGGCATTTTAACATTTAACAATATCCAGGAGGCAATGGAACATAATCAGACACCAGTGCCTCCTCATGCCTGAGTCTCTTTTAACACTGGAACTAACAGAGCAATGCCTCTTCGTTACACTGCTATCTGAGTTTATGTAGCTGCACCGTTAAGTTGGGTGAACAGTCGGTGCCATGAAATCTGATTGGCTACAGGTTTGTTCTTTGGCAGCTTTCATGTAAACTGTGATCACTGGGGGGGAAAAAAACTAAATGATGCCATCAGTTTTTTTTTCATGGTTCACATAATAGGTTAAGATTATGCATTATTAGACACGATTATATTTCTTAAAATGTATTCATTCTTGCATTAACCGCCTCTGTAATACCTGAGAGGTCAGCAGGGTGGTAATGGGGTCGTAGCAGAGCAAACGTGTGTGACTTGCCTGTGTTAGTTGGGATTACTACTTGTAAATATCGCAGATGAGAGTTTTTAATCATTCAAAAAATATTTAAACCAAAATCTTTAGCACCAAAAAAAGACAATTTCTCCTCCTTTTCTTTCTTTTTGGTTGTCGGGGATGGAAGGTTACTTGTTAGTATGTGCCTCACGATTTATGGCTATTGCTATTAGTCTGTGTGAGGCTGAAATAAATCTTGTGGGATCTTTGTGAGCTCTTCTCCTGTGACTTAACATATATAAATTAGGATCTGCAAAAATAAAACAACAACCATATAAAGCCAAATATATTGATCCATTTAGGGCATGTTTTAGTTTAAACATTTGCTGGCATGAATTTAAAGGCTCACCTACACAGAACTTGAACAATATGAGTATAAGTGATATTTTAAATGACATCTGGACAGGTTCGGGGTTCTACCAGAGAATCTGTGCACTTGGAAATGTACCTGGCTAAAGCACTTCACTATGGAATGATGATCAAACATGAAAAAGTATAAATGTTGCCATCTGCCTCTGATTGGTTAACAAATGGTATGGAGGCCTCTCATTGGCCAACAGCTCAACAATAGGTGTGCATGTGACTTGAACTGCAGACTCCTGTTCACCAACATATTATCAGTCTGAAGTAAATTAATTTACAGAGCAGTTAACCTGCTTGCCAGCACTTTCTTCAGCCTCTGGCACTTAAAAAAAAAAACCAAGAACTTGTGTTAGGGTGCACTGGGTTTAATGAGTTGAATGCACTGAAAGTGTGTTTTGGCATGGTCCTGGCCCACAATGAAACACAGTGATCTTAAATGAAACATCACCACACTGGAATGAGTTTGCAACAGAGGATGAATAAATCTCTCAAATGTAGAAATCTGGAGAGAAATAATGGACAGTGTGGGCAACTTGCTGTATGAAGAGAAAAGGTTACTCTGCCTCTGCTACAGCTGAATGTTTGGTCTCTAAATAAAACAGCTGCACTCTCTGTTCAGGAGAGCTGCTCGTGTTTAGATTTTAAGATTCCACGATAACAGGACTTGTAATTTAGGCTTTTTTTCCTTTTTTTATTTGTTGTTTTTAAAGTGTTTCACATTTACATTTGTAAGTCTGTTTATCTGTCTGGGTTGTTAAATGAAGCCAGTGGCATTAAGTGGTTAACAATGAAGCTTTATCCACGTTGTGTTTTCAACACTCACTGGCTCAAATTTACACTGGCCATCTGGCTCATAGTCTTCAGAATTCTTTTCATCTCTTATAGACAAAAAACTCTTTAAACCACTTTAACACACACAACTACATCACATCGCACCGCTCTCAGACATAAACACAATGTTCCACACAGAGGGAATCCTAGCAACGTGGCAGGACGCAGAGTGAGTGAATAAAATGTCATCTAACAAACAGAGAGCTTGTCAGCCACCTAAACCTGGACCAGCAGCGTCCCTCTGCGCTGCGGCCAAATGAGGCCACAGTTCAGGAATGACATTTTTCCAGAGCCAAGGAAAGAGGTTCAGGTCTCTGTTGCACACTTTCTAATCCACACTACTGTTTACTGCTTCCCCCTCTCCCCCTCCCTGCTCTCTGGACTCTCTCAGCCAATGGGACGGGCTCCAGCAGCCAGCTCTCCACCCCGATTTCCAAGCATTCCCCCACCTCCACCCCTAACAGTCCAGGCCTCAACAACAAGCAGAAGGTACCCGGATCTATTCTCCAAATCCTATCTTTTTTTTATATTTTTGGCACCTAACTGTGAAATTACACGTGTGATTTTTCTCCTCTGTGTTTGCAGGATCTTTACCTGCCCTTATCTCTGGATGATGAGGATTCTCTCGGCGAATCCATGTAGACTCTCCTCCTGCAGCCTGCCTCCTTTTTGGCCTGAAACGCATAAGTTTTTACACCTCTGCAGGTTTCCACCTTCACTCACAGTGCCACCTGTTGTTGAGGAGAACCACTCTTTTGTCTCTTTGAAAGGCCTTAGCCACCAGGGCTATGAAACCATTTGCTGCTTGAGAATATCACACATACAGGAAAAAAACAATAAAAATCAGTTTTGACCATGTTGTAACAATCAGCTCACAAATGTTCAGATGTATGTTTCTATGTGGAGGTTAACCACTGTTTCTCAAAAAGGGCACACAGTTCACTGACCAGCAGATTTCACGGTGTAAAAAATTCCACTTTGGTCTCAAACATTTTGTTAAAGGATGCACATATTTCAATCACAGAATTCCAAGCAGCAAATGGATATTTTTAGGGGTGTTAGTCAGAGCTGACTCAACTTTTGTATCACTTGTGTTCGTGATGTTCCTCCATGTCCTCCTGTCCTTCTGCCCTACTGTTAAAGGTGTGAAAGGTAATTGTTCCTTGTCAGAGGAATCTGCTCAGCCAGATATTGTCCAGCTAACCCGCTGTAAATACTGTGTATAGCTATCCATTATACCATCTCTGCCCAATGTTTGTTGCTGTGCTTCCATAACGTCACTACAATGTCCGTCTGACATTTGCTCAACATGATGCAGGGTATGGTCAAAGTAAAAGAAGACCCAAAATGAAGTCCCACCACAGAGGGTGAGCATGTGTGGGATGCAGCTCCTGACTGAAGAGGATTATTGGTCAGAAGCCAACTGAATATATATATGAGAGATTATTAACCTGTCTATAAAATGATGCTTATAAACCACCATAACCATGGAGGCCTCAAAATCCTTATGTTGGCAATAATTGGCGTTCATCTTGTCTAATCCAGGACAAGGAAATAACCATGTAAGAAAAAGCATCCCACATAGCCCTCAGTGAAGTCTTTATGTTGGTGTTTCCTCTATTTCGACCCTCTACATAGACAGTAGGCTATACATGGTATATACCCTCTGTGTTTTCGATTTCTACTACAGTGCATGATATTGATGAATGGTTATGAAACTTTGGGCATGTGAAATGCTGTTTTTGAAGGACCTAATGGTGCATAAAAACAACCAAAGCAAAAAATATTAGGCCCTGTTTTTTTAAAAGCCAACACATACTCAGTCTTCTGTTTTTATTGACCAAGTCTAAATAATTCCCTTTTAAACCAGTTTATCAATCAACTAGTGGTAATGCTTTGTGTGAAATTCCGAGATAAATAAATGAAGGTCTCAAAGCCAAAGTATGATTTTTAGACCAAGAATTCTAGAAAGGAGGAAATGTAACTTTATCAGTTGTAAACTTCTTTTAATATTGTGGAGGAAGCACACCTGGAGATTTATGCATGTTACTTCTAACTTCATCAAAAATAACGTCAAGATGAAATCAAGCTCATCTGAGGCAATTGGAGTTTTATCTGGGTGCTAAACAGTAGTGGGGTTTCTCCTCTTTTGTGTGGGTTTCAAAATGTTATAAAGTTTATTAATTTATATCAAGGGTACTTGTCTAGTATATTTCTTTTCTAGTTTAAACTTGCTCACATGAGCTCTAAACACTAGTACTTTTTTCAAGCCTCTGTGTGCAACTTTCTTTGGCCATATTTCTTTTTCTAGACTTGCATCGTGCATCTTACCAATCTACAGAAAGACGTTTTCTCAGATTTCTGCAGGGAATTGAACCTGAGAACCACTAAATTGGACGACACTGAAGCACAAAGCAGGGAGCTACTTGTTCATCACAGCTACAGACACTTTACTGTCTACTTGCCAGCATTACGATGCGTGACCACAATTAATTTCTCAATATATTGAAAGATAAAGCTGCACATGTACAGTAGCATGCTTTAGATTAACATCTATGCATTCGGATTCAAGAATAGTTAAAAATCTGTTGGGGTTGTATTTCTGTAGGAATAGCCTTTTTATACCCAATAGCGTAAAAGTAAATGAACTGAAACTGAAATTTCCATGCAGTCATTTCATTGTGATGATGTGGCCGCCTGAAAGTTGTATGTCTCCGGAGCAATCTGGTGCCTGCCCTCTGGATAAGCTTTGAAGAGCAGACAAACCATCACCAAACTATCTGGTGCTGTGAACTACACCTTTCACCTTTCTCCTGCAGGGAGCGCTGTCACGCCAGCACAACTGCTTATAATATCAGCTAATCCAACAGCCAATTTACCTGCCATTTTGTACAAAAACCCCATTTGTTGTCATTTTTCTCAAACTACCGGTTCTGTATAACCTTACACGCTAATAATGTTCTCGTTTCCTTGGGTTTTCTGCAGCTTATTACGGCGCTACAGCAAATAAAACATTAACAGAAAATGTTGGTTGTCTTGTGTTAACCGGCCTGCCACCATGTAAGACGGATGGTGTGAATTCATCACCTACAGTGGTGCCTTTTTTTTAGATTACTGTCTTTTGATAAAGCAAAAAATGAAATGGGACATCGAAGGCTTGCTCTTTGTTTACCGCTGTTTGTAAAACATTTTTAAAACGTCTTGAATGAGGAGCCCTGCCAACACTCTTTGTTTTGTAGGGGTACAGGATACTTTACCATGGTGTAAATACGCTCCCTTCCTGTTCTCTTTCATATGCCTTTCTGATCGAATGAATGACTTTTTTTTTTTTCTCTGAAATTTACAGTGTCCTTTTTAGTGGTATTTTGCAATGTCACAGTGGCTTGTTTCAGTGCTTCATTTAATGTATTAACCAGTATCCTTTTACAATTAAAACAGTTGTATTTCACCTTTCTGGTCTTGAGTTTATTACACCGCCTCTTACAGATTGTTTTCTTTTCTGATCAGCACAGATCCACTCACATGTTAGAGCCTCACTGCTTGTCTCAAATTACTGCAACAATAATACAATTTATTTCCCGGTCACTGAGAAATCTGTAATTCACATTTGTCAACACTAATGGGCAATGTTCAATGTGTCCCAAGAATCTATTGAGAGACATATAAATAGATAAAAGATTTGGGAGTTAAAAATAGTATTGTGTTCATGTGGAGATCACTACATAACCATCTTCGTCACCATGGCAACAGGAAATCTGTCTCTCACATTTTCAGCAGTGGTCAAACCTGTCAAGCAATGCCTCAACATTGCCAGTTTATTAATTATAACCTAATATTGGCTGACAATGTTAACATGCCTTTTGTCTATAGTATCAACATTTCTAACAATCAGCAAGCTCAGCCAAATTATGATTTTCTCATTTGAATCCGCTTGGAGGGCCAAATACCAGGGCCAAGGTTTTAACAACTTTTTATTAATTGATCAAATATGTTAATATATCAGTAAAACTATTAATATCATCAACTGCTCCAGTTAACACCATGTGGATTTAAACTATTAGTACAAATATTTTGCAGAATACATCTAAAGTGTATTAGATCTTAATTTTGGAAACTAGTTCCCCTGATGGACCCCAGGACCGTTTCCGTAATGATGATCAACATAGCAAATACTGAGGACCGTTTGTATGTAAAATACTCCTACAGCTACCCGAAAATCCTCACGTGTATCCAAGATATGGAAGAGTAGTGTTCATCCATTATGATCAAATATCCACATATATATTCTATATTCATATATATAAGGTTCCAACAGAAGTCCAGATGAGTTTTAGTTAAGAAAATCCACATATCCGTTAATGACCACCTAAAAACATTTATCTAGTGATACTTTACAGTCAGACCTCAGCTCATTCACACTATTACATGTATTAAATATGCAACATGATAATGTAGATTTATTACAGAACTTTCTTTCTGGACCAAAACTGCCCATTTTTATTCCAGCTCCACCCACCTCTGTAATATGACACTGGATCTATCACGCTGAAGTTTGCAGACTTGGTGGTCTGCTCTGGCGGCCTCTACTGCAAGGCTCGAGTATGGACACACAGAAGACACACATTTACCATTATGAATGTCCTGCCATCTGCTGGCTGTGAGGTGTGCACACTGAAGTCATCATTTAAATTCCAATAAAACCGACTTATTGACTCACTGAAATCAACTTCAGGATCAGTTCCATTGCCAAAAATGAGGAAAGACAACAGGAACTATAAATCTTATCAGCAGCTACCTCATACTATAAATGTACTATCAAAAATACTGTAAATGTTTGACACAGGCACTGAGTGTCTTTATTGTCAGACATTGTATGTTGTGTAAGGTCAGAAGCCTGCTTAAAATCTTAAAAACATCCACAGGAAAAAGTAATTTCTCTGTAACTAAAGTCAGGCTGCATCACGTCACAGGGTCTGGCTGTTGTCTGGGTTGTTATCAGCTCAGAAACATTCTCCATCTTAAGATTCTGTCATTCTCTGGTTTCAAACACAGAAACAGTGATTTGTTTTAGGTAGAATCAAATAATAAATAGAACTCAAAACAAAACAATTCATGAGACATTTGGTCTATGAATGGGTAATATAATGGAAAACTGTTCTATTCAAGCCAATAGCAAAAGAACAGCTCTAGTCAACAGGCTTTGCAGAAATACTTTATGTAAGAATTCATATCTGTAATGCCTTAGGCCTAGAACAGTACACTCCAAACAATATTTGTGAACAATTCTCTAAACTCTGTTGAGATTTATTCAGCTCAGTTCACTTTGTGAGCCCAGATCCCCCCCCCCCCCCCCA